>JANEYF010003268.1:0-132220 GCA_029963845.1 Rhamnusium bicolor | reverse complement strand
CATATTTGATTTCTACAAAGAAAGTAAAATCATACAAAAAGGAGAAAATTCTTCTTAATTTGGTGTCCTTTGGAAAATGAAACATTTTACATCCGTTTTTATCAGTATGAAATGAAATTGCTTTATAGGATAAAATAGCATCAAAAATTTCAAATATGTAAATTGGCGCGAAAACACGAGCCGCCATGTCACTATCTACTGTGACGTCATTCTTGTAGTAAACAAACAAGCGTAAGTTACTTATCACTACTAAAACCTATATCTGTTGCATTTGATAGGCTTCAAAGAAACGATGCAATTTTATCAGACGTCGTAGAACAATTTAAAATTCTCGAGTCGCATTTTGACGAAACTGAAATTAACTTAAGACAAATGCAAACATTTAGATACCGATACGGTCAGTATATCACCTCATACCATTTGCTAGCCTTCATTCTAGACCCTACGAAAACAAAGCATAAATTAAAAAAAAGTGAAAAGAATCGTGCTTTAGAAGCCGCTAATGAATTATATCCCGAAAGTGGTTTACTACCACCCCAGGTAACACTAATGCTCTTATTAAGATCTCCAAGGTCGCTTTAAAATTATACAATAAAACTTCGAATAAAACCAAATAATCTTCAAGACAAGCTTAGGATCACCATAAAGGAGCTTCTAGCCAAAAAAGCGCCCATCCTAAAAGGGTCTTGAAGACTAAATTTTAAAACTATATTAAAAACCATTTAGTTTTAATTTCATATTCTTAAAGAGTTCTTCAAGGCAACCTTAAATTTATGTATTAAAACGTTTTTCATTTAAAATAAAATTGCAGCAGACTAAATTGCCTTGAGAATCATTATAATTAATCCTAAAAGGGTTTTATTTTGTTTTAAAGTCGGACAACTCTATGCGTGAAATAGTTAAAACAACGGCAAGTCTCTAATGGGGCAGAGTGGTAATATTTTAAACGTAACGCATATAAAGCTGATCAAAAATAATATTCAAATGCAAACTATTCTGGTAAAAATTACCAACGGATGACACTTTTCTGACAAAATATAATAAAATACTTCTACATAACTCGAGCGCCACCAATATAATGTTTTTTTTATTATCTAAAAATTTTTTTTAAAATATCGTCAATTTCTATTTTGCATCTAAACATCCAAATGCATTTTTTTTATTAAATTGCATGTTTGGACTCACCGTCCTTCAGTTATTTAAGAGGATGTAAAGCGCATATATTTCAATAATATTTTTTTCTTTGACTATTGAAAATATTCATCATGGCGGGTCTGTATCTTATATAAAAAATGGCGTAGTCTAGATAAAAACTGATTGCAAGTTAACATTTTAAATCTTACAAGACTTAAAATAGCGTTTTATTTACCACTTTAAGTACAATTACTCTCCCAGACAATTATTTACTCTTCCTTTTAAAACTGAGTTGCTTTAATATGTTCAACTCGTGGCCTTATTGATTTAAAGGGATCTGGCGCGCGTATGAAATCCTAACCTTAAAATTGTGCCGGTTTTGTGATTGCTGGATTTAGTGACTTCGTTTTAATTTAAAATACTTGTCACTAATATTTTCCATTTTAAATATGTCTTCTAGTTTTCATTCATGCATAAAGTAGGTACACGGATTGCACTGGTTCACTAAATCAGCAATCAGTTTATTGAGCAGATGGCGTGTTTTCTCCGATAATGGAGGGGGTAGAATTAGTTTTAATAAAGTCATCAAAAAATCCAACAGGCATTTCTTTTAATGAAATTGATTAAATAAAAACCTTTGAACTTTAAAATATTTTTAATTTACTCTTTAAAAAGTAAAAACTATGTTTTAGGATTTAATGTGGAATTTCATTGAGCATATAGGCTTAAGATAAAATAGTTTTCTTAATGGGTTTTAATGACTACATCAAGGATACTCCATAAAACTACATTAAAACCATTTGATCCAAAATGGATTGTTTTAAAACCAACTTGCTATTTAATTCTTTAAAAGGCAAATTAGTTTTAAAATAGCCAATGTCAAGAGTATTATAAAACTAGTATAAGATCAATAGGGCATTAGGAGCAAACAGTTTTTTTATTTTAATTTAAAGAGTGCATTAAATCCTTTGCATAAGAATCAGTGGTCTTTAAGAACTTTTAGTTTATCTTAAGGTAATTTTAAAACCACTATCATTTTATTGTACATGTTAAAGCACTTTTAAAACCTAAATAAATCAAAAGTATCTTAGAGTTGTTACTTGGGACTGATTATTAAATTTCTGGCAAAATCTGAGCCTTTTGCCGATATTATGTTTTTTTAAGAAATTCTTAAAAAAACACAAAACCCTTGGACTGGAGGAAATCCCAAGGAAATATTGATATTATTGACAAATTATTCCCGATTATCAAGCAACTATTTTCTGCTGCAGCTAGTTCAACCTCGGTTGAGAGAATATTTTCGACATTTAGTTTGATTCATTCTAAGATTCGAAATCGTATAGGGACCGAAAAAGCAGCTAAATTAGTTTTTTTTGTACAAACTTTACAATAATTAACCTGATTTAAAATGTTTGTTTTGGAGTAAATCATGTTTTATTTTCTTTTAGAGTTGATTCTGTTTAATTTGTTTAGTTTATGTTTCTGCTTTTAAGTAGGCACCTAATTTATAATGTACATTTAAGAAGGTAACTTTTGTTTTAAATGTGTAACCTAACTGTTCTTTTTCTTCTTTTTATTTGAATTTTTTTTTCAATTTAATTTGCATCTAGCTTTTAAATGAACTATACTTTTTCTTTGAATTTTCTGAAGTTTGATTTACTGGCTTTACACAACTTGATTTAAATCATGATTTAAATTTAAAAAATCAGTTGATTTAAATCACGATTTAAATCAAATTGATTTAAATCGTCCAACCCTGGAACTCGAAATTTGCACTTTTTTTAAAATTTTCTCGACGCCACTGTATTATACAGAAAAAAGTGCCTAAGAATGTAAAAGTTGTTTTTTTATAACTTTACAAACAACCAAGATATTGACATGCGTCTAAAAGTGTAAAAAGCGAACTTTTGTTTATAACTCGAAAACAAAAGACGATAGCAAATACCTATTTGTTTTTGCCAGTGAATTTGCCTCAAAAAAAAGAGATCGAGAATGTGTTCTCCATTTTTTTGTATCTCTTACAGTTACCGAGTTACCTTATACAAACATCGAAATTTGCTCACCCTGTAGATACATAGCATGCATGCAACTTAGAGAAATTCATGTGAATAATTTGACTCAGCAAAATCCTGAATTTAACTAATTATTATCAAATCACATTTTTCTCGCTTCTACCGATTACAAGTTACATCACGTTATTCGCTTCTCGTGTTCATAATCGTCCCATTATTTACATACAACGATTCACTACAGACATTTATTATTTAATTGCTTGTAACCAAAATTGACTGAAACCACTTACACGTGTTTGCAGTTTTAGAACGGTTGATGATAACGTTACCTTACCTAACATTTTCATTTGTGAACAGATAATGTTTTACCAGCTAAATCTGATGACTTGCTCGTTAAGCTTGCACTCGATTGTTTTTTGTTTTAGTTGGCAGTTTTCGTTCACACAATAATGCGCAACGTAGAGCTAATCGTCTGAACAAACATTGCACTTACTATAAATAAATAAAACCATTATACTTCTCTCACCACTTGATGGTTTTTACATGGAAAATAGGCGAGGAGGATCTGATTACCCCTCATATTGTTTTTTATGACGAGTTCCCATTAAAAATAATTAGTCCAATTCCATGACTGTCTAAGTTTTCCATGACCAAAAAGACATGAAATACCATTTTAGAAAGTTTAACAAATACCCATTTCCAAATGGCAAATTATGTTTAAGAAAGGACCCAATGGGGATGTACCACTATATTAAAAGTTAGATTTCTTTTTATTGTATATGATTCTACACTATTTATGTAATCGGTATCCGTAAAGGGTTGGATTAAAAAGAAAAATTTAACTACAAAATTTAGAAAAGTTTGGATTAATTTAAAATTGCCGCCAGATAATCAACCAATGAAATAATGCGCCCCGTGATATGGCCGAACCTGTGTTGCCGTATTTGTAAGTAGGTATTGTTTTGGTGGTTAAAAGCTATTTGAGAATATTTGTCATTTTGAACGATTTCCTGAATTTGTACATTAATTTTTGTATTATATGTGTTGTATTTTTGTACTTAATGTGTATATTATATACAGGGTATCATGCAAAAACCGCCACAAGTCATAACTCCGTTAGGTATTTCATGTCCGATTTTAAAAAACAAAAAAATCAGAATTAATGATTCTACAAATACTACAAACTGGCACTAATTTTGTTTTTTTCTCAACCGTAATGTCAAGCTATATATTTTTTACTTAATGTTAGAGCTTTTTTTTCTGAATTCAACGATGTATCACAACTAGATTTTCGTGCAATGTTAGTTGGAAAAATAGTAAGTAAATGTTTACTAGTATTAATTTGGGCTTCTAATAAAATTACCACGTGTGCCATGGAAAACAATCAAATAAACAAACCGACGCAAAATGTCATTTGGGCTTCTACTTAATCTTGTATTACCAAGTGTGCCATGGGAAGCAATGAAATCAACAAAGCGACAAATGGACAACACGTTTTCTGAATTAAAAGTATTTAAATCATTATTGCCAAGTTGCATAAAGGAGTTAGAGAAATAATCAGCAAAGTTATTAGCTATTAATTGAGAATCTTCAATGGTTTCATACATATTTTAATATTGAAGGATTAGATAAGTTATTGTTTCTTGTATTTATGTACGACCAGAATTGCTTATGATTATTTTTTATATTATTTTCAATATTTTGCCTGCGAGATATTTACATAATTTTTTATTTGAGATATGTTACAATAATTTGAACCTATTTAGATCCTCATTATTGGAAGTTCTCTTATATTTCTATCTAGCTTAATGTTTTTGTTTTATTTTGTTTATAATTTGATCATTAAACCAAGCCAGGACGTGATTTAGAAGTTGGTATTTGCTTGGGAATATTTTCAAATACATATTTCCTCAAATTTATTATTTAGGACTTTAACAGCAGTTTTTGCTTCTGTATAATTCTCCAGAAAATGCCAATCGGTATTTGCCAAATCTTCATATAATGTAATAAAATTTGCTTTCCTAAAATTAAAGTTCGTACTGGATGTAGACGTTTAGACGGACTGGATTTACTAATATCTATACTAATGAATAGTGCTGGGTGATAGGCATCCTCTGGTAGAATTATATCAGGTGGCTCACTGTACAATTTTTGTTATAACAAATTAAATCTAATAATCTGTTTTGCTTATTGAAAATTGAATTGAATTGTGTTAATGCTAAAAAAGTTAATGAAGTTCTTTATCAAAATAGTCAGGCCCATTCATTTAAAAACTACAAACTTAAAAATACTATCCGCGACCCAGATTCTAATCCATGGGTAACCAAGTCATTATGCAACTGCTGCAACAATGAAGAACGCTGCTGGTAGATAAAATTAGACTCTATTACAATGCGTACGGCGAAGAAAAGACGAGAAGAATCGTAAAATGCCAAACACAAATTATGGAGCATATAACTAAATGCCGAAAAGCCAAGTTATACCGGCTAAAAATCGATATAAGAACGTTAGCCTTACTGCCAACTTCGTAACGTAAAACGCGGACCGGCCTCAATCAATTTTACTGCATTTTTACCATCCTCATTATTACATCTAGCTTTTGATGTGTTTATAATAAGTTTACGACCTTACAAAAGCCGACAGCTAGCCGTATACGTTAATTACAAATTCCAGCCATTCTATACCGTTTGCTTCACCGTACCCACGTGTGTCTTTGCTAAAAAATCTAATTTAAGCCGGTGCAGGTGTGTTACATCACTTAACATAGTTTTTAATCCACGAATAGTAAAAAAAGACTTACCCTCATATTATGCGTAACCAGTGTTTCAAAAGAGCACATCGTGTAGACGACGTAAGCTCTGATGAGCTCCAAATTGGTTTTACTTTTAAATGCTGCCTTGGCATCTTGAAAACTAATGTCTAGGGGGTCCTTGCCAGGTTGGTTTTGGGTAGTTTGAGGGGTGTTTTGCACCACACTAGGAGCAGCAGCCGTAGATTTCAATAAAGTTTGTTTAACATTGATTTTACCAAAGCTGCTTGCCTGTGGGTTGTCCAACAACAATCCGTATTTCTTATAAACACTACATCTGATCACTGTACGAAGAAAAGCCATCACACGGTATGTGGGGTGTTTTTTTAGACGGTTTTTAATCCGAGGTACCTCCGCGAAAGAGCGTATTAACACCTTCCTTCTTCTGGTCTGGGCAAGACTGAGACGGACTGTGACGTTCTTATTTTAAAATACCGACGCGCGCAGAATTTCACTTGCTCTGTGGCCCGCTTCGGCGATGGATACAGTGGCACTGGTTTCCGCAAGGTTCGTTCACAATACACACGAACCGCACTAACTAAGACGCGGTGTACTGACACTGACTCACCGGGGACTATTGTCGGGTGATAATTTTTTTTGACAGTTTCATTTTGAAGTTCTTCGCTTGACAGGTTAGTGCCCAGCTAGTCAAAAGTGTAGCATTACAAGGGGAGCCAGAAAAGTTATGCGTCCACCTCTGTCCTGGATGTTTAGGGACAAGTTTTTTTGTAGATTAAAGTCCCCTGAACGTATTTTGAAAAATCGTCCCACTAAGAGTACTCGATAACAAAAAAAAAAAAAAAAGAAAAAACTCCTGTTTAAAAGAGTAATGTCCGCCAAAAGAGATGGCGGTGATAGTGAAAACTTTAACACAATCCACTTAGCCGCTTTTTGGAGGCATAACTGGGATTATCTAGGAAAAAATGATACTTTAAAGTATCTTAGATACGTTTAGTACCTTAGGTTTTAGCATTTAAGATATTTTGTTTGGATTATTATCTATCTTAAACACTTTTTCAAGTATCTTAATATTTTGTATCTTTAAAAAGTATCTTAAAATACTTTTATTTCATACTGTCCGGTAAATGACAATTTCCGGGACTCATTTGCGACCGGTAAATCGAACATTACAGTATCTAAGGTAATGACATTTAACAGAAATCTCTAAAAGAGCCTCTTGAATTTTCCGGAACATTTTATCATCCGCTTCTACAAGTCAGAAAGTACGTTAAATGACGATGACAATTACTAATGTCACTAAATTTTGTACAAAATGTACAAACTAAGTACACCATTTTTGCCACATTGTTGAAAAACAGGGATATAATATCTATTAATAGGTTATTCAAGATTTATAACAAAAGTAACTGTCATAATTCAAAGAAACACATAAGAACGGAGTCATAGCCAACTATAAGTATAACAGTTAGTATTTTGGCAAAATTCTACCAGAAAAAGGATATTTTGTTGTTTTGCTGACCGCGTACGACTCAAGGAATGTCTAAAACCAGGATGTACTTCGTCCGAATCTAATTATAATTTTAAATTAGGTAGGTACATAGTTGAGTGTATCCATCAGTATGGGTAGTAAGAATCCTAAAAGACAGCGTAAAGGAGCATTTTTGATTGGGAAAATTGTGAATTTTTTTTGCAGTCACTTCCAAAAGGTCAGCTTTTAGTATATTTTGAAAAATAATTTAACGGTTCTGGATTTAGGTAAGTAAATAATCAACGAGTCAGAGGTAACACAGGTTTTTTATTCAGTTAATATGTGATACAATTGTGGATATTTTTATACAATTTGCTGTTGCTAACAAAACATTCAAGTTTAAGAAATAAGTTATTTATTATTGATACAACTTATTTGATTTAAATATGATTAACTTTTGAAAGATCATAAACACCATAAGGCCTATACTACACCCTGAATTGGATTCGAGCCTTTTTTATTAAAACAATTGTGCAAAGCAAAAGTCTCATCGTCTCGTTGTTTATTAAAAGTTTGCAGTATTAGCAAAGACCACATTTCGATGTTGTAAGCATTCAGGAAGGTACTATAAGCCTCAGGAGGCTGGTCTTCATTCACAACTGCAATTTCCAATTTACCAAGGCTAACATAGTGTCTATATATAAAAAATTTAAAATATTCAACACGCATATAAAATATAATTACATTTTTCCGTACACTTTTACAAATTTTCTAAATACATTGCTAGCGGGGCTGTCGCCGTTGAGATTGTTTATATGTAACTGTCGACCGCATCCCTAGCAACCATTACTAAATAGACCATAAGTACAATTATTACAATATTTCTCTTAATAGCAACAAAATAAATCAGCAGCTATTATTATTAATAGTAATAATAATAACAACATTTTCTTCCCCAAACAAAAAACTGGGTTTGGTTAATAAATATTATTCTTAAGTATCTCTCTAGCTAAGCACTTTACTAACATTAACATTTTATATAATATATAACTATTACGAACAAATTTAAAAAGATATTGGAAGCACAAATTTGATAGTCGATCGAAAAGGTTTTCCAATCATGGATATTACGTGTGCTGTGAAATGGGATAAACTCGGAAAGTTTTGTCTTTTATTTTTGTGAATTTTGGACAAGAACTATCGGCAAAATCAGAATGTAATTTGATTATTAAATATAGGATGTAACAAACCGCTTTAAGTCCCTTTTTAAGTTAATTTCACTGACCTAAAAGCTCACAATACCAAATTAATATATCTGTTGTCTTAATCGCTACTGCCTATCATATGGTATTTGATCGTCGACTATTCACAAATATATTAAAATTTTTATTGTTGAAGAATCTCGTCAACAACATTCAGTTAAAATTTTCTATGCAACTTTTATAGCGATGAAACACACATAAGGCCGCGTTAGCACGCCTTCGTCGCCAGTATTACCAACATGAAATTTTAAATCGCTGTTAAAATTATTCTATTAATGAGAACAAAAATTGAAAACAAATAATTCATCTTAAATGCGTCGTTTACAGTTGCCCGTCTGAATACGAAGTCCGTACGAAAGTTAAGGATTGCGTCAGAGCACTTGCTGGGAGGTGCATACGAGACAAGATAGAATAGAATCAGTATCGCTAAAGCCGTAGTGGAGAGTATTGCTTGTTCATCTGAAGAAATTTTTGCGTATTAACGTATTTACTAAAATTATCTGAATGTTTCGCAATTTCAGTGTTTCTTCCGAAAATATTAAAATTATGAAAAATACAGAACAGCGCACAATCAAATAATGATTTTTTTTCGCAACAAAAAGTAATTCTAAAAACATAAATTAATATTCTCATAAATAATAAAGAAAAATAATACCAACTCTAAAAAAATAAAATAATATGTAAATAAATAAATAAATAATTTAAATTAGATGCTCAAAAAGGCAATATCCTAACCTTCTGCAAAAGCACTTTCTGATATTCGCGCTGGCAACAGATGGGCGACTGTCAATTGCGCATACCGTTAGTCGTATGTCTAATGGGTTAGCTCGATCTACAGGGTGAGTCAATAGTGTGTTCTCCTTCGATAACCTTTGAACCGTTAGTGATACAACAATTTATTAATTACAAAAGTTTTTTGGGTCGATAAGATCTATCATTCAAAATTTTTGTGAAATGTACAGGGTGCTTAAATTTTCTGTTACACACAAGAAATCCTTTTTTTAAATGGAACACCCTGTATATTTTGTCACCATTTTATTAAATGAAAAGAGTATTATACAGTGATATTTTGTTTTTTGGATTTACATGCAATGTTGCCAAGTTATTTAACATCTTCTAGAAATTTAAGGATTTATAAGGATCCGTTTAATAATTTTTATTTACCTAAGAAAACAAGCTGGGTAAGCAAATATTATACTATTCTTAGTTCATACTACACGCTAAGTATTAGTACCTTTTTTTACATTATTTTATTTTACAGGGTGTCCATGACGGCATGTCAATTAATGCGAATTTCAAATGGGAAACACTGTGTTTTTTTAAATGGAACACCCTGTATTTTTTTACGTGGTTGGATTCTTCCTTCAAATTGCTTTCTTTTTTGTATAACACTTCCTATACCTAACTGTTGAGGTTTTCGAGAAAATTAAGGTTTTCTCTTTAACCTTGCGATCATAGTAAAAATTAATACAATTTTATGAAGAATGGCTTTGGAAAAATAAAAATTGTGCTGTCAAACTGATATTTTGTGGTTTACACGTAATTAATTTTACTTAGTGGTGATTCTCTTGTATTTTCTAACTGATTTAATTATTTTTGTTAAATAAATTATGAATTTTCACACGAAGAGTTGATCGACATGGTTTATGCATTGGGAGAAGAGGAGAGAAATCCGCTATTGGCATCAAGAATTTATATTCAGCGTTATCCAGAACAAAGACATCCTCACCATTCTGCATTTGAAAGGTTGCGAGAAAGGTTTGAACGAACTGGACATGTAAATTATGAAAAACATGAACGTACAAAACTAGCAACAAATGAAGAAAAAGCGTTTCAAGTTACATTAAGTGTCGTTGAAGATCCGCATAAAAGTACGAGAGAAATTAATAGACAACTTGATACAAGTCAATCCTCTGTAACAAGAATATTGAAGACACAAAATTTTCATCCTTATCATATTCAATTGCTGCGGGAACTGGACCAACAGCCGCAATTTTTTGATTTCGTGCTATTCACTGATGAGGACACATTTCATAAAAATGGTTGTGTTAATAGACATAACTCTCACTACTATGATATCATGAACCCTCATTTTACGAGCACTGTAGATAATCAACAGCGATGGTCACTCAATGTGTAGGTGATTATGTAATTGGATCGCATTTCTTTAATGGTCACTTGACTGGGAATATGTACCTCGATTTTTTACAAAATGTACTGAGATGATTGTTAAACGAGTGTCCTCAAAATGTCTTACAGACGCTGTGGTTCCAGCACGACGGAGCTCCACCCCATTGCCGTAAGAAACTTTTTAAATGTTACATTTGGTGACAATTGGATAGGTCGAGGAGGACTAGTTCAATGGGCACCAAGGTCGCCAGATTTGACAAAATTGGACTTTTTTTTGTGGAGGTACATTAAAGGATTAGTGTACAAAACATCACCAACTAACTACAAGAGAAGACATGCAGCAAAAAATTCGACTAGCGTTCGACACCATCACGCCTAACATGTTGCAAAATGTAAGTGACGAGCACATCTTGTAACTTGTTTTATTTTTTCTATTCTATTTACTGTTTACGTTGTTAGGTATAGGAAGTATTATACAAAAAAGAATGCAATTTGAAGGAGGAATCCAACCACGTAAAAAAAATACAGGGTTTTCCATTTAAAAAACAGTGTTTTTCCCATTTGAAATTCGCATTAATTGACATGTGGTCATGGACACCCTGTAAAATAGAATAATGTAAAAAAGGTACTAATACTTAGCGTGTAGTATAAACTAAGAATAACATAATATTTGCTTACCCAGCTTGTTTTCATAGATAAATAAAAATTATTAAACCGACCCTTATAAATCCTTAAATTTCCAGAAAATGTTAAATAACTTGGCAACGTTGCATGCAAATCCAAAAAAACAAAATATCACCGTATAATACTCTTTTCATTTAATAAAATGATGATGAAATATACAGGGTGTTCCATTTAAAAAAAAGTATTTTTTGTGTGTAACAGAAAATTTAAGAACCCTGTAGATTTCACAATAATTTTAAATGATAGATCTTATAGACCAGAAAAACTATTGTATTTAATAAATTGTTGTATCACTAACGGTTCAAAGGTTATCGAAGGAGAACACACTATTGACTCACCCTGTATATAAGATGTATATGGTGTTCAGGAGAATCATTTGTTTTCGTTTTTTTTTATATTACTAAAAGAAAAATTTTAAGAGCGATAAATAAATTTAAATTGGAATTTGGTGAAAACACACTCTTAACAGCAAAATTGTAAGATTTAAATTTACGGCGATTGCCGTAGCAATTTGTGACACAGGGAAAAGAGATACACTCGGTATGGTGATATTCTATAGTATTGTTTTCCGGTATGGTAACAATCCGGGACGTTAGACATTTTGTTGTGTAGTTACAACCGTTTACCGATAACATGGAACTTACCATTGCTTGAAATTACAAAAGGCATACAATTTATTTTTTGGAAAATTTGAAATATATCGAATTTTGAACATGTTATACGATTTAAAAATAAATAAATAACTGGTGTATGCAGGCAGTATCTAAGCTACTAACATTCAAATTTGAATTGAAAAAAAAAAATGTAGCAAAAAAAAAACGTAGACAATAGCAACAACAGAGATTAATAAATCGAGAACAGTTAAATTGGAAAATTCGCACAGGAAAATTTTCGAAAAACGTGTCAAACGTCAAACTATATTTTTCAATGTCATTTTTTGATATATATTGATTTTCTTAAGGGCCATTGTCAAAGTTATGCCCCCCCCGCAGACATTCTTTTAAACCTATATTTTTGCATCATTTGACAGCAAATGTTGTACACAGAGTTGCGTAAACATTTTAAATGGTTACATAAAAAAAACTGAGATGACTGAGATCAAAATGCAACAAAATTAATAGAACTTTTTTTAATAAACAAAATTATAGGCAGAATTGTGCCTCATTAACTGCTTGAGAGTTTAAGATTAGAAATTAACTTCTTGAATGGTTGCATTCACATCTGGCGGAATAACATGGCTTTCTTTCCGAATTCGTTCTTGTAAGTATTTCGAATATCGAGTGGGGTTAAATCTGGTGATCTTGTAGGCCACTCTATTTGAGAAAGTTTGATCCAAGTAGTGACGCGAACGTTGGCAGCATAGTGAGGAGGTATCAGCAAGATGACAGCTGATACCAAATCAAAAATATAGGTTTTTAGTTAAAAGAAATATCGATGAGGTGATTTTCCTAAAAAAATTAAGACGTCTTAACGAGTGACATTTAAAACACTGTTTGACGCATTCGAGAGTTTTTTTTTGTAGGAAAAATTTCTTGTAAGAATCTTATACTTTAACTGTATATGAAAGTCTATTGCATTTGGATTCGTTGTCCTTTTCTAAGACAGATTCAATTGACGCTTGTGCGTTTTTGTCTATTTCAAAAACTTCCTCATCTGCTTAGTTTGATGAGCCATGCTGTACTGAGCGTTCTCTGCCTTTTCAATCATGATATCCAGCCTACTAAGGTTAGTGTCTAAAGCCTTATCTAGGTCACTTTTGATGGGTTTGGATTTGTTTTCAGGTTTCTCTCCTTCTACTTCATCACTAGAAATATTTTCAGTCGTATTTTCAGTCGTTTCTGTTGCAGCTACTTCAGTCTGTAATTTGTCCGAGTTTCCGTTCAGTGAAGTGGACGAATCTGATCTGCCGGTTATCCTCACTTTGAGGAGGCTTGTTAAGGAACCGCACGACGCCTGAAAAAATAATAGTTGTATACGGTGCGTTAGGTTGATTCTCAAGCAGCACCTCACAAGGTGTTTTGCGAACAGTGTAATATATGCTACAAAATATCCGTTTTGTTTAAAAATATTTAATTTTCAAACCTTGTTCGAGGATAAAAGAAATAACGACGAAATGACCGTTTTCTTTTTTCGCTAAACTCTACAACAACAACTTACATCAATTCCCTTCTTACCTTAATTCTGTTGATTTTGCTTTGCGTCTTTTGCAGAATGTTGCTCAGCTCCTCCAGTCCACCGTGAATCCTTTTGGAGCCCTCTTCCTGCAGATCCATATCCTAATACGTGAATTAAGATGTATCATTCACAATTACAGAACAGGAACATACCAAAAAAATCACATAATTGTGCAAGAGAAAATTACCCAAATAGTATACATGATATTAAATATATTTACAATGTATATTTATATCTATGCATCTTATATACTCAAACATATAAACATATATACATATATACATATATACACAAAAAATACAAGAAAAAAGAAAGGTAAAAGAGAAATTTTCTTTTTTTTTTTGGCCAACAATAAAACAAAAGTAATTCAGTTTAATTGCAAGTTTTTTATGTTTGCAAGACTACAACTCAGAATATCTAACAGTGGATTTAACTTACTATACAGGGTGTCTCGCAAAAAACGCCGCAAGTCACAACTCCGTCATTTTTTGTCCCATTTTAAAAACAAAACCTAATTTTAATAGTTCTATAAATACTACAAACTTGCGCTAATGCCATGGAAAACAATCAAATCAACAAACCGACTTAAAATGTCATTTGAGCTTCTACATTAATCTTGTATTACCAAGTGTGCCATGGAAAACAATGAAATCAACAAAGCGATAAATGTCATTTAAGCCTTCAGATTTTTAATACTTTTATTATAAATTATCGTTCCTTTGTGAAATAATACATTTTGATACTGTTGGAAAATTTTATTGTAACAATGAAAAATACAGTATTGCCCAAATTGTCCGCCACCTTGACGAATACATATTTCACATCTTGTAACTACTCCGTGGGTATCGTTCAATATAAAATTGCGAGGTATTTCGCGACAAATGCTGATTATTCTCTGTCTTAAAATGTCGTCGCTTTCCGGATGTGTTACATACACTTGATCTTTAAGATAGCCCCAAAGCCAAAAACCGGTGTGATATCAGGAGAACGAGCAGGCCAGCGACCTGGTCTATGCGTGCCTTTGATCCATGTTTAAATAAAAACGACAAAATTGATCTCTTCGACCACGATCATTTTCCTCCAGTGCTTTCACTTTTTGAGATATGTAGGGTTTGAATTTGTGTCTTTTCAATATTTTATGTACAGTAGCTTTTGAAGCAATCATATTTTTGGCAATTTCACGAATAGAAGTTCTTGGATTTTCCTGCACACTAAGAAGAACATGTATTTCTACATTTTGGTTAAATTGACGTTCTTGTCGTTTGGGTTCCTTAAATGCACCATAGTTTCTCAAAGTCTGTTCTAGTATTTCAAATTTACGGCTTTCTGTAACTTCTCTATTCGGAAAACGAATCATGTGAAGACGCACCGCTTGGATCCTATTTTTATTGCATTCGAAATATACTTGCAACATGTCGGTCAGTTAAGTGTTATTCATGGTTATTTTATTTGTTATTTCACAAAAAACAACAAATTATAAGCAACAATAATTTATGACACCCTGTATATATTACACATTTGCTGATAAGATATTGACAAGTAAAATAGATTGCTATGCTTAGATGCTGTCCTGGAAATTTGAAAGTTAAGCATGATTAAAATATCTCCACAATCAATATGATGTTGCAAAATTTCATAGAGAAAAATTAAGTACGATTTATGCCTGCGATTTTCAAGGAGAACTCATTAGAAACGCATTTTAAAGTCAGATTTTCTACTATGTCATTGACAAACAAATTAAAAAAGAGTGGGCCTAAATTTGATCCTTGTGGAACTTCTGATGAAGCAAGGAATTCATACTGCAGTATACAATATATCAGCTGCAAAATACGATAAGAGTGTCAGAGAAACCGAATGTATTAAGCTTTTCTACTAGTATTCTATGGTTCAGGTTTTTTGATGTGGCGTTGTCGAGCAGTTCGAAAAAATGTGAAAATTTTGGTCGGAACAAGATTTTACAAATTAATTCGCTGTGTGAGCATTACTATTAAGAAAAATATTTTACAGTTATGTCAAGCGATGTACTTAAACGACACAACCACGAAATATTGTTTATTCTAGGTATTTTTGCGATGTACTTAAACGAAAAAATAAATTGCAGTTATGTCAAATGATGTATTTAAACGCCACAACCACCAAATATTGTTTATACTATTCTAGGTATTTTTTACACAATTGACAATTTAGTACAAATCAGAGAGTAATTTCTCATTTTTTCCAAATGTGTTTTATTTTCGAATTGGCACTGATTTTTGTGGATAATGTTAGATCTAAAATCGATATTTCCAGACACTTTACTTTTTCTCATTCGTTTTTTCTTGTAGATATAGATATAGATTACGTACCTTTAAATTCTCAATATCCAGGTCCTCCTCTTCCACGTCCTTTTTTTCGTTTTCCATCTTCTTAAGAAATTCTTCATAATCGGGTTTCTCTACACCTAATAACTCAGCCCTCATACACTCGTACTCGTACGTACCCTCTGCCATATTTACACTAATTTTTTACTAACTTTTATCTACCTGTTACCTGTTATTTACATTAATTTTTCTTTAATATCAGTCAGATGCGCCACATGGTTGTACAGTTGGCAGAACTGGTTACCGCATTATGGATTTTTTAGTTGTCGGTTGTCTGCCAAAAAAAAAGTTAACACGAAAAACAGACTTATCATTTAGAATATTAAATAATGTTCACCCAAGTCTGTACAATTTTAACTGTAAAATATTTTTATAAATTGTTTAAATTGGAATATTATATGGTTATTGATTTGCGCAGAACAATGCGTATAGGACAAAACCGGCGGGAATCAAGGATATTTTTAACCAGCGGGAATACCGTACCAAGATTTATGTACCGTACAGTATTAGGGACTAAAACAAAACTATTTTTGGCACAAATACAGTCTGTGGTTGTGAGACTGGGTTAATTTATAATTCTAAAGCCTCTGAGAGTATAAAAACAACACTCTCAGAGCTTGCTACACATATGCAACCAAGTATACTCATCGAATATATGGGAAAGTATGTTTTTTCATGTAAAATGCTACTCTCTCATAGGTGGAGCCACCAATTATGGTGTTTTTAACAGAGCCTAAGCATTTATTTTATATATTGATCATTTATTTTTATATTATCAAATAAACATCAGAGTGTAAGCCTTCATTTTATATCAAAAAGCTGATTGAAGATGATGTTATTTTGTGAAAGTCTATTTTGGAAATTAAATAATTAGAAAACATTGTTTTTTTCTTGTCTAATTTTCAATTTTATTTTTATTTTAAGCTTTACAACTAGTTTCATCCTATTGAATTAGAGAATTGTCCTGGATATGGTAATGAGATATATGTTTTGTATTTTTTTACGTTATTAATGGAGTATATTTTTTTTAGTTGTTAGGTATTTTGTTCTTTGAAAATTAATTTATTTATTGTATTTTGAGAGTACCCGTTATTATATGCTATAAGTCGTATTATCTCTAGTTCTTTTTTTTAAATCTATTTCGGATAAAGGAATGTTTAATGCTCGATACCTATATCATTGAATTATATGCGGCTAATTTATGAGAGAGTGGGTTATAGGAATTAAAAGGAATAATAATGTCACTGTACGTTGGTTTGCGGTAAATATTGTAGAAAAAGGATGTGGTTTGTCTGTTTATAGTTGTCAAGAATGTTTATTGATTTATTTTCGTCTTCTATTTCATTTCTGTTGTAAAGTTTATATTATTATGTAGGTATGTTATTGATAAAATTCTGGAGTTGTCTGTTCCTTTAAAACATATTAGGATATCGTCCACATATCTATACTAGATTATCCATGAAATATATTGACATATATACATATTGACCATCCTGATGTTAAAAACATCGAACTATAGTTCGTAGATGCAGTTCAATGGTTAAAAACAGCAATCACCGAAGACCGCAACCAATAGATGGCAGTATGGCACAATCGTAGTACTGCACCGCAATCAGCAGAGGGCGAGACTGATAACAAATGAAGTTAGCCAATTTTGCATAATACCATCTTCAACCAAAAGATGGCAAATATGTAACCTTGTGTTTTGCGTTTCAATAGGGTAATTTTCGCGACAGGCCAGGTATGTATGTAGTGAACGGTTACTAACGGTATCACCCTCACCACAACACTAGCAAACATATACATACCAGTACTTACCCTGCTCTGGACCTGTGTGTTGTGGTTAATCAAATTGCTATCTTTCATTACATATTCCCCACACTTACTGGCAACAATGTCGCAACATTAGACCTGTTAGCAAATTAAGGGAGCAGTTAAACACAGGAATGCAATCCGTTAATTCATGAAACAGTGTACACACGTCTGTGATGGTTCTGTGTTCTATTGAACTCGAGGGACCCTAAGGCAGACCAATCTTTGAAGCGGTCAAACAGTACGATATCTCCATGTACAGATATTATAGTTAAAAAAGTGAAAACATCTTTTAGTCTATAAATGTTGCCTTTCTATAAGCCGACTACAAAGCTCAGAAACGTGTCGCCGTAATGACAGTCCATCAACCAATAAAGATCAACCGTTGTGTACTTCCCTCATTGCTACTTTGAGGTGCATTACCCAATGCTTGATATTTATTGGTAAACGCCGTTGACGAGAGTTAGCTCTTAACTTGGGTGTGGAGATACGCACTGGCGATTCGTGGGTTAAGAGATAGGGAGGTCAATTAGAAAAGTTTACTGTATTACCTACCTTTTAAAGTGATTTAAATTCCAAGTCGATCCTCCGGTCTTTTTGAGATGCAAAGTGGTCAATTACTTTTTTCATTAAAGTCTTTTATCTTCTTTATTAATGCCCTTTCTATGGTAAGCATAGCTAAAGAAGATAACCTTTCCTGACCCATGGTATTTCTTAAAAATGTCTTTATTCTTTTTAAGGTGGAAAAACAACGTTCACTTTCGACGGTAGTCATAGGGAGAGTACACAAGATTTTTAACAGTTTGACACTTTCAGAAAAAGTATTGCACAAATTATTGTTAATAAAAAGCTGTAACAAAGCAACTGCACCTTTCACTATTGGAAAAATCTTCTCGGCTATATAATACTTCTAATTCAGTTTTAAGTTTCAAATGATTTATGACTGGATACTCCGTTTTAACTAATTTAAACACATCTTGAGGAAAGCTTTTTTATAATCTTTAAATCGATCTGCGTGAAACAACTGAGAGTAAATGATTACTGAAGGCAAACCTGTTTTTGATCTCAAATGTAATTATATCACAAACTTCTAATGAAATTCTCCTTTTTGATTCTTCAGTTTTACATCTCTGGGCAGACTCCATGGATGTCTCCTCCAAATAGTTATTCAAAATTTTATTTCTGATGTCTTCAATTTTACTATTAAAAACGCCAATACACTTATTTACTGTTATGACATCGATATTACATTTTTGTAATTGATTGAACAATATATCACAATGAGGCATAACTAAATGAAAAAATTTAACCAGTAAAGAAAATGTTCATTTTGTAAGTAGTTTTTTAAACCAATAGCTTGGTTTATGTTTAAATATTTCGAATTTTTTTTTACGTTTGAAGGAAAAATAACATGTTTCATTCGGATTTAAAATGTCTTTGTTTGACTCGCAATTTTTGCGTTCAAAACATAGTTGCTCGTCAAACAAAGTGTCACTTTTAATCCTAATAAAACAATATACTATTATTTTCTTCCTCTTTTACGGATTTTATATATTCTTAAATATATGAAGAGTTAGTTGTTTTCTAGCCGAGATGGCGTGCGTGGCCCAGTTTATATATTGTAAAAATAAGAGGTGGCAGAAGGTGAGGTGGAAGAGTTGCATTCATCATTAAAACATAATTTATTAAATTAAATACGTTTATTTTTACTAATCAATACCTCTACAATATTCATTTGAAGTTACTATCAACTAACATATATTTACATACATTTAAATTTATTTCTTGTTTATCAACATTTATTGATGTTTTACACTTAACATATATGTCTCTTTAAAATTACAATAGCAACATTTTTTATATAAAATATAAATCAAACTTAATTTACGAATATGATCCATATTATTTGGCTGATGTTATGAGGTAGTACAGTCAAATAGGTTATGAGGTACGGCAGGATTGCAAAGTGGCGTCCATTTAAAAGGCGTTTGTCGATTGACTGCTTAAATTCTACTGAAACACAATATTACTTCATCCTGTAGAGCACAAAATGGTTTAAAGATCTAGCTGGACCTCTTACGTCTAAACAAGATCATTTTGAGGTATTTAATATTCGAGACCAGATTCGTTATATTTTATGACTTTAAATACTAAGCAAACTATATTATTATTATTAATATTTTCGGTTGCCCGACGCTGGACAGTTCTCCTGTGGCTTCTGAACCTCACTGGTAGAGTGCCAGCAATTTACCTACAGCCGCTCCCCACATTTCGCAGGGTTAGTGGCTGTAGATCCCAGAATCATGTGCCCTAAGCAGACGTAGAGAACCCAGAATGACTGCCTTCTGCATTTGGCCTGGTACCCACTCGGCAACAGATAGCAACAATCCGAAACAACAAAATTTCTTTGATAATGATCTACCTTATCAATAACGTCCCAAAATTGTGACTGTTGATCGGCAATAGTAGCCACATCTATCCTTGATCAGATTCCATTATTAAATTAACAAGGGGGACGTGTGTGTGCGCGCGTTGTGATATAATTTTCTCACAAATCATCTTATTATAAACGTTTTAACGTAAATGTTTCAGATGGTTAACAATTTTAGTTTCAATTTACGTTTAAAATGAATACGAAAAATAAATTATAACCTTGTTTGTAGCAATAATAGTTAGTCAAGTGGAGGCTTGTGGTAATAATGTGCCATCTATTCCTCATATAGAATGTACAGTGGATTTCATTTGAGTGTTACTATCTATGTGTCTAATCCAAAAAAGTTTCCTGGGTTGATGATATTTGGTATAAACAATCTATAGCTTTTGAGAAAATTATACTATTACAACATGCACACACACACACACACACGCGCATTTTTAATTTGTTAACAGAAATACCGTTGTAAATGCGGATACCATGCAGATCAGTTTTCATAATTATGACACACCGCTGATACAGCGGATAATTATTAAAGAGACTTCATTGTTTCGGATTATATTACTAATTTATTACTCGCAGAGGTGAGTAGGTATTAAATGTCACAAAAAGGGTTTCGTTTGGACGTAGAAAATAGCTATTTGTGAATTAAGAGCGCAAAGTGATATATTGTCGCTCTGAGCGAAAAGTTTGACGCTCGACGAGTAGCGGAGCGCGGCTATCTCGCGAGAGCGACAATGTCACTTTGCGCTCGAATTACACACAGGATTTTTTCTACAACCGGTGTTTTTATAAAATGTTTGGTAAAAATTAATAATTATTGATAACCTCAAATTTGACAGTTCAGATGTCAAAATGTGAGCATCAATTTGCGCTACACATGTTCTTGTAGAAATGTTTTCGGCGGAGTGCACGAAATTTCACTAGTTTCTTCGATTTCCATTGAATTTTCACGTAAAGACATTTTTATTGTACGAGAACGATCTTAAAATCACGCGCTGGTTAAAAAATTTTCGACATCTGTCAAATACCCTCAATGCTTACTTTTGTGTCAAAAGTCGCAGATACACTAGACGCTTCTTTATTATGGTTTCCATGGTAACTAAGCGTTTACTTTGTCGCTCGGCGAGCGACAAAGTAAAAAAAATGCTCGCTCCTCGGAAAAGTGCAACTTTGCGCTTTCTTTTGGAAGCGCAAAGTTGCACTTTTCGCTCGGTTGTAGAAAATAGCTATTTGAGTAAGAGCACAAAGTGATATATTGTCGCTCTGAGCGAGAAGTTTGACGCGCGACGCGTAGCGGAGCGCGGCTATCTCGCGAGAGCGGCAATGTCACTTTGCGCTCGAATTACACACAGGATTTTTTCTACAACCGGTGTTTTTATAAAAATGTTTGGTAAAAATTAATAATTATTGATAACCTCAAATTTTACAGTCGCTCGGCGAGCGACAAAGTAAAAGAACGCTCGCTACGCGGAAAAGTGCAACTTTGCGCTTTCTTTTGGCAGCGCAAAGTTGCACTTTTCGCTCGGTTGTAGAAAAATTATATTTTGTCCAACTAGTTCTTCAATATCAGCCACCTTATACATGTTATTGTTTACTTTGACCGGCGAATATGCGCTGTTTCAACAAATGTCAAAAATTTTCTGCCAATTAGTAATGAGCCTACTAAAAAGTACCGATTTTTTTTAATATGACAAGAATACGCACTTTTATATAATCGTTAACACCCTGTCAGTTTTATTTACGTTCTTCGGCATTCTTGAGTGGAACTTTGCCAAAAACTCCCTGAACATTCCTAACCTAACTTAACTGTACTATCAAGAGGGGCGCTTTATAAATTCTACCGCTTTTTTCTCTCAAAAATACACCAAACTACGAAGTACTGGTTACACTAAACAACTAAACTTAACATTTTTTGCATTATGTAAATGTTGCACATAAAAATAAAATTTTACCTAAACGAATCACCAAATTACTCGCAGATAACGATACGTCTTAATTCAGGCACTACAGTTATGTTTTCTTTATTTTTAAATCTAGCAAATCTTTATCAGTTTGGTTATTTTCTAGAAAAACCTGCACAATCACAGAATTATATACAGTGTGCTTAATTTTTCACGGGTACGGTCCTGTACGTCAGCTATTTCTAGACTTACGTACTTTTAAATGTGGGTGACATGTACAAACGAGTATTGACATTTACTGAAAAGTTGAATAATGCCATAGGCCTGCATGATATTAAAAAAGGGGGTCAGTTTGTTACAAAATAGACTAGCGATTTTTTGGAAAAAAAATTTCATATTCTTATTACCCTTCATTAAAGATCCCCTTGTACCAATTTTCGTTGAAAAATCTTTTTTAGGTAAATTCTTATAAATGTCTTTAAAAAAGATTTTTCAACGAAAATTGGTGCAAGATGGTTTTTGAGGAAGGCGAGGAAGAAAGAATATGGAATAGGGTGTTTGATACTATGAAAAACAAATCATTAAATTATGTAAATACAATAATTTATCGAATAAAAATTCACAAATTATCGGTTTGTATTCACAAAAATACGATGCTGATTTATTATTTCAATTTTAAAATTGCAGTTTTTTAGTCAACATGTCACAAACCGCTACCCGCCATGATGGTTTTAAATGTGACGTCATTCTTGTAGTAAGCAAAACATACGTGACTGCTTTGTGAATATTTCGACTGATTTCGTGTTGTTTTTTCAAGTATATAATAATTAATCATAGAGGGCGGTTTTTTAAAGGCGGACAGTATGAATTTGCCAAGCATTGACACAATAATGGTGGCTAAATTCTTTGCAACTAATCCCGATTTCTGTTCTGCCGAATTTAGGAATATTAAAACATTTGTGTAAGTATTTAATATTTGTTTGCTTCTAATTTTAAAGCTAACTAGGTACTTTTGTTTATAAAAGTGCGTATAATGTAGGTAATTAGAAGATTATGTATTAGACAATTTTCAACATAACCTCAAAATTACAAACATATCAGATACGTGAAAGACTTCACTTGTTTACATTAGTTGTAAAGTTCAAAGCTACTGAGAGTATAAGACAAAATAGTATTTACATCAAAGTGATTCTTACAAAAATACAGTATACTTTTATTCGATAATAATTTTGGGCCTTGGGTCTGTCCTGGCAAGCTACAACCAAGTTTTTCTCATTTTAATATCATCTGACAGTTTTATAAACAATTTTTGTGGTGTCTTTACATTTGTACTCTTGCAGTTCGGCACCAAACCAAATTTGAAACAAATCCTCGATAACTAGTTTCTACGCCCCCAAAAATATTACAGTGTATTATTTTGTTCTCATAAATTTTGTCTTATTTCAGTTTTATCACAAATTATCCCTTTTCAAGGGGTAGTTCTTTATCCACCGCTGGACAGTGTAATTAAAATTTTAAATATTATAACATAAATTATGCATTTCGTATTTGCACAAATTGCCTTTTTCCATGCAACCCTTGTTTTAAGGGTGAAATATTTCCTGAATTTTAAAATTAACCCCAGAATCTAATTCTATAACGTACCAATTTTTACCCTCCGGGTAGTTTTCATTATGACGCTATGATTTTCGATAACTTTTTTCGGACTTTGAACCACTGTGCGTACCCGTGAAAACTAAAACACACTGTATATGTGATTTTTTTAAAATTTGTTTCGTTTTTAAACTGGAATAGTGTAATTTTTTACGCTAAGTGAAATTTTCATCTGAATAGTAATAAGCAGATTGAAAAACTGTGCAAGTTTTCTTAAAAACAAGCAGACGACTCGGATATAATAAATTTCTGAAATATTTTACAACAGAGATATTAAACATCAATATTTTTATATTGGCCAGACATTAACAGTGTCAATTTTACCTAATGTGATTGATTCACTTAAGATATTATCAAAATTTTACCTAAATAAAACAGATTAATATTAGATGGAACAGTAGGTACGAAAATCAGGAATTTAAAATTTTATTTTGAAAAGGTTTAACAGATGTATTTTGCAGAATTGCTGTATATGCTAATCATTCTTGTAAAGTGATGGAATCATGAATATTTGAGATATTTTATTTCTTAAGAAGGGAAAAATATGTAAGGTTGCGTTTGCACGCTCTTGCCGCCAGGATTACCAACATAAAGCTTTAAATCGCTGTTAAAATGTTTCTATTGATGAGAACAAAAAGTTAAAACAAATAGTTCATCTTAAATACTGTATGGATTTAATATATTATAAAATTACAATACTGATGCATATGTTTTTTTATTAATAAGAAATACTTATATTTTATTTGGTGACATTTTATGAAACTAAATAATCGTATTTCCCATTAATAAAAAAATACGCATCAGTATTATCTGTAATTTTATATATTAGATCTGTATAGAATTTAGGATGAATCATTTATTTTCGATTTTTAATATTACTAACAGAAAAATTTTAACAGCGATTTATAGACTTAAGTTGGACACTTGGTGGAAATGCACTCTCAACATAGACCTCTGTTCGTAGGATCTTTGGGTAAGAAGGTTAGAAGTCTAAAACAAGGTACAGGAAATAAAAAATCTAACTTTAAATCGAAGTTGCTTGTTGGCAACGATTGGCAATCAAATTGTTGCATTATGATAAGGCGCCTCGGGCTATTTATCTATTCCTTTTGTCATTATGCCTCAGTTTGTTCTTCCATGGTCGATAAGCATTTGTGCCCGTTCCCTTGTATGTGGACAATTTCTGCCTCGTAAAGAAAAATTATTATTACAAAAATTTATATATAAACATAAGATCCTTACTATGTATCTACAAAATGTCATGAACTTTTACCAAATACTTTTAGATGTTTTATATCGATATCGATTTTTGATTACTTTTATTTGATGTTCCCATGCATCGTCTCAGATTCCAAGAACTTGAATTTTATAATAGGCAAAAGTGTCAGCTAGTCTCCTCTAAAGAGGATTTCTTTTCGTCTCCTCCTCTCTCAATTAAAACAAACTGGAAATTAACGTTTCGCAAGGGCATGGAGAATGTTCTTTTAGAAGAGTTTCTAAAGTACAATTTTTCACCTATCTTGTGCCTGCCAATTATTTTGGAAAAAGTTACTTCTGTTCCAACTAATGTTAACCGTTTGGATTTAGCTCAAAATAAATAAAATTCGATATGAAAATTACAAGTATATCGAACCTATCCGCTATATTACAAAAAGCACACATAAAAATTCTTTTGCAAAAACACACAAATCACATTTCTTTTCTTGCTTATGTAAATATCCTTTTGTTAACGTTTCTCTCTAAAACCTTACTCTTCCTAAATTATCTATACAGACAAAGGTAAAGCGTGTTGTCGTTACACTTGTACACAGTTAAAACTACAATTATTTAAATAAATAGATCTAAATTATTTGTACGAAATGTTCTATATTCAATTTTTTGGATATTGTTTAAGGAAATAGGAAATGTCGAATTATTTCATTATGACGAGATCTTTAACAGAAATACTAATATACCTCCATTTTGAAATAAAATTAAATATAGATATGTTCATATACCTAGTATTAATAAGTAACAACTCCTGTTCCACAAGGCGTACGTTTTGGGCGCCATCTTAAAAAAATGGCCGTCTTTTCGGATTTTATGACAAAATTATTGGTTTACGTGGAACTTGTTGATTTGAACAAAATATATTGGAGTGATGAAATATCGCGAATCTGCGTCATTTTTCCAAGATGGTGACATTTTCTTCGGTATTGTATAGCTGGGACTTTAGAGTAAAGTCATTCTTCGAAAAATTTCTCTTCTTTTATGTAAAAATATGTTCAGGCCCTTAAATTTTGAATATCAAATATTTTTTTCCATTGATTTCACCAGGAATATAAAATGTTTGTATTTCATAAATGGAAGTGGCCACAACCCTAAAATGAAATGTTTGCAAAAGAGCTGGACGCTTACTACGTTTTCATTTAACCGTCGGAAGGTTATACCGGTCTTACTCCTAATTGCGACCCTGTTAAGGCCACCAATGTCCTGTGTCTACTTACTCTAGATAATCACTGGTTCTGTTTTGGAAAAAATGACTAATTTGCCGTAGTTTTTTGTACATTTAATGAAAATGTGTCAACGAAAATAGTGTTTCCTATCAGATTTCAAAAAAAAAATAAAGATGCTAAAAAACGCGGTTTTAACCAAGTTTGAGTTTTTATTCTAAAAAACGTGGTAGGTAATAGACTATTCTCTTGAAATGAACCTCTACTATTATACTTTACTAGAAAAAAATCTGCGATCAAACTTTATGAATCAACAACTAACTGTCAGGCATGATTTCATTTAGGGTATCGTCAACGTATGCCAAATGCACAGTAAACTAAAAAGAGCCAAAAATAAAACATTCCAAACTCAATGAAATTTGTATTCTGTGGACATATTGTCTTATACAGAAGCTGACAATTGTAGCAACACAAACCTTTCCCTACGAAAAAGTGGTCAAACCTATTGATGAAGAGAACTACCGGACAAAATCTATTCAGCGTTTCTAAATCTGAATTTTCGATACCTTGAATTTAACTACTCCAAAAACTGGACGTGTATTTTGTTGTCCGCTATATTGGATCCAATATTGAATTTTCGATGCCTTGGTTAGAATCAGTTACCCGAAAATTCTCCAGAATACAAATTTGATTGAGATTGGTAGATTTTTTGTGTTTTGTGATTCACTGTGTACTGATCATAGTGGGCAGCGTCTAAAATGAAGCCTGACAGTTGATGACTCGCACGGGGTCGTAGCTACAGAATTTTTACTAGAATACAATGTGATAACATCATTTTAAGCCCTTATTCTTGTGACAAAAATGTTCAAAAATGGTCAAAACACCGTTTTCGGCACTTATAATATCATTTCTCTAAGAAACCTGATGTGATGGACATTTTTTTGTTGGCAGATTTGGATTTAGCATACAAAAAAAATACCTTTTTTTTTCAAAATGCAGAAAAAGATAACACTTTACAGATAAGTACCGTCGACGGATAAATTATTTCTTTATACAGATAAACGTCGACGGAACTGTAGCCACTTCTTTCAAAAAAATCTGTATCTGATGACATTCAAACTTTATGTTCTAACCAAAAAATCTAATTAGAATTCACTTATTGGGTTATTTTTTAAGACATTTTGATAGTGCTTCTAACCATCATTAATAAAACCGGATGTATTATAGTTTGCTTAATTTTCGAGAGGTTGTCGCTGTTACTTTGGCTAGAAAAATTTGTATTAACCGTAAATTTCGACAATATGTACTTTAATTGTAGCTCAATTGAATATAGAACCTTTTTATTATATTATTTTCACCTTAAACCTAATCTAATAATATTCACATATATAATAACAATATTTTAACATTACTATAAGGTATCACAAAAAAATACTTCTCGTTTATAGAGATATTTCCGCAGTTCTTTTTGAAAATTTTATGGTACTTAGACATTTTTTTTTTAATATTTATATATATAAATACTTACTTAAACTTTTTTTGTGCTCGAAAATATCGATAAACAAAGATATATAGCAACACGATTTGATTTTTTTTAGTTTTAAAAAAATACTTTACTTTATAATTGAAAAATATAGATTTATAAATTTGAAAATATATATTTATCATTATTTATTAACGTATTGGTAATTAAGTTAGAATTTAACAAAAGTGGTAGCTACATGGTGGTTAAAGACAGCAGTCCCTTGTGGAGTTATACTCATTTTAAACAACTTTTCAGTAAAACTCGGTAAATTTTAGATATAACCCATTCCAGATGTTTTTAAATTTAAGTAGTCCTTGACAATTTTTGATAAGGTTGGATATTTTAGCAAAATGACAGAACTGATCACATGTTGACTTTATATATATATATATATATATATATATATATATATATATATATATATATATATAGATTATGTTTATTGTTTATATTAAAAGTTTCTTCCGCCTGTATATATCGAATGGAAGATAGGGAGAGATAAACGCTCGAAATTTTAATGGATAGCCAAAAAAAGTGATTCAACGTTTAGATCTTCGTGACAATTAAAACAACTGCATTTTAGATTCCCGTTATATACTGTGACAGTGAATAGCCAGACGCTGGTCGTATTATGGTGTGGTGTGCCTTGCTGTCAAAGATAGTTCTAATGAAATCATACATCTTGGAGACAAACTGAGGATACAGTCATGTACACAGTCATGGTAGCATGGTAGCCGATTGAGTAAAGCGCTTAGAGCTATTTACTCGGTATCCAATATCGATGGTTCAAATCCATCCGAAAACAAGTTAGAAATTTTATTTATAATTTGTTCCGGATTAAGATTGGAGAGAACTGTCGATGCCCTAGATGTGGTTCGGACTCCACAATAAACTGTAGCGCCTCGTCTCTCTTTACTCGATACAAAATCCTAGGATTTTCTAGGAGTTATTTCGGTGACTTGAGAGGCAGTTAAACAAACATTAAGAAAAAACATGTAAAGCATCTTGCTAATAGAATCCTGCCTATAAATAGATTATGTTTATTGTTTATATTACAAACTGCAAGAGTCACGTGATATGCAGATGCTCTATTATGATAAAGTATTTTTCCCTTAAACCCAAGAAATTTTCTACTGGCAACAGTGTAAAACCAATATACGGTTATATTTATGACATTTCATCATAACATCAATAAGTAAATCTGTAATTGAGTGTCCTTCATGCAAACACAATTCAGATTTTCCTTATTTAAAAATATCTGGAATATAACATACTGAGTGAGGAAAACTAATTAAAAAAATATAATTGTTCAAGGGACCGCATATTTTTAACAACTTCTTCTGCGATAATAATTTACAAAAATTATGTGTAGATTTTCTTTGGGACGGTAAATATACATTTAAACGTCACCAAATTATTTCTGTCTCATATTTTTACTTAAAATTGCCACGTAAATGGAGAGAATAATAATTCAAGTTCCAATTGTTAGTGATTTTTGAACTGACTAATTTTCTGATATGTCGCGAAATACCCAAACGAAGCAAAACATGTTTTTATGTACTTCCCCGATTTAAATGTATATTTACGACTTTTGTGCGATAATTAGTATATTACTAGTATAGAAGGATACTGAAAGTTTGTTATTATTAAGCATATAGTGAGGAAGCAGACAGTAGCAGTTTGAGAGTCACTGGAAAATATTAGAGAATTAACTTTGTCTTTGCCAGCAACAAATCAAAGTAAATGTCATTTTTTACCAAGCTTTAAAGATTTATATTTGCAGATTATAATATATAATTTGCTAAATAGAATTAGCATTTTAACTGCATAAAAATCAATAAAGTATTCCAACTGATTATGAAGTGGGTCTTGGTGTTCCGCAAGGTATGATGCTGGGGCCACTATTTGTTTGTCATTTGTAAGTGATTTTTATTTGTTTATGTCTAAAGGAAACTTTACCTAGTAAGCATATGAAAATTCTGTTGGATCTCGCCACCGCTTTAGGCTGATAATGTCTAATGTAGTTTTATGGGAAGATAATATGATAATATTTATTTTCATTAATATTTAAGTCTTTTATCATATGAATCCGACGGACCAAGGGACAAAAGTGTTCTTGCTAATCGTGTTGTTTATCTCAACTAGAATAAATTTCCCATATACAATTGTTAAGAGTGAGCTCAATACTGAGCCTTTTGGAATCCCTTGACTTACATAATAATATGTACCTTCCATTATTATTTTTCCAAGATAGTTTTAGTTCTTACTATATTATAACAGATGCAATTTCGTTAGATTGAGTCACTTTCAATCATTTTCTCTGACATTGTCTTGTAATCAAATCAACTCCCCCTCTCCAAGCTTTGATTGTTTACGTGTCAAAGAGGCTTATTGCAATTATGACAATCTTATTAAAAATTATAATTAATAAAACATATGTGACGAAAAGTCCTTGAACAATATTGCAATGACATTTACTTTGTTTATTGGCCAGAGACTGCACAGCTAAGAAAAATTATTGTCGTTTCGTTAAATTTTCAGAAGGATTTTTTTCGATAATAAATGAAGTGTACACACTTAATTACGAGAAATTATAGTTAAGGTGTTGTAGTCAAGAGTGCTTTCGAAAGTTATTACCAACGTAATACTATCTTTTTCTACTCAGGTTTAAGTCTGTGCCATTGCACAATGGTCTGTCTCGGTTTCGTTATCATGTCCTGCCAGTGCTTGGTTTCGGACGCTCCGGAGCCATTTTTTCCTGAAAAAGAAAACAATGATTATAACATAATATTCTCCCATACGAAACCATAATACACAACTCCTTTTATTTAGTTAGATCTGGTATGGGAATTAATGGCTCCTTCCCATTTTACCCTTCCGACATTACCTACATTGTCTGACAAATGAAAAAAAGTTAATTTTATTAATGTCCTACTAGTTTGTTATTTTGCAATAATCACCCTACTTTGAGATACATTAAATGAAAAATAACGCCCCGGGGAGTTATGAATAATCATAACGCCCTGGGGCGTTATGAATAATCATAACGCCCTAGGGCATTATAAATGTATAATACATTAACATTTTCAATACAACACAACACAAAACAACTAAATAGTGATAGGTTTATTGACAAACAACATGTGTTGCATAGTTACAGCGTTTATAAAAAATTTGGATTATTACTCTCTTAAATGAAATTGTCCTGAACATAAAAGATGTCAAATTAATCAGTCGTAAACGTCAAAGAATTTTTGAACTAAATAACAAATTAGTAGTAGGACGGGTGTTATTGGATAATGACGCCCTCAGCCGACTGCCCCGAGGGAAGTACATCGACCTCGGTAAGTTATTATCCTTATAACACCCTTGATACCTTAATAACTATAATGAATGCACTTACCCCGATATTATCAACATTTCAAAGGGAGTCTTAGAAAATGTATTATAAACAAAATATAAATATCAAATAGCAATTCTATAGTTTAAATAAAAATTAGGGCAAACGGCTATTGTATTGTTACGTCACTGGATTGTGGAGACTGAATAGATAAGACTAAAATTGTACGAGAACGGCCGAGAATGTTCTAGACCGTGTACATGTAATATATGTATAACTATCGTTTGTATAATCATTGGTGTAACGTAGATAAATAATAATAATATCGATTTCGTTATTTTAAACTTATATTGTTTGCTCATGCTGTATGAGACAGACTGTACGAATTAAAGGGGGTATTATAAAAGCCAACAATCTGACACTAACAGGGTTAGGAAACTCTGAACTGGTATTGAACTGGGTTAAAGAGTAATTAATTTGGTAGACATGCACAGGAGATCAGACAAATCCAATAAGACTATTTATTAAATAATTTAGTTTGTTTCGCCTGCATACGTCTAATGGAAGACAGGGAGATATAAACGCTCGAAATTTTAATGGATAGCCAAAAAAAGTGAATCAAAGTTTAGATCTTTGTGATATTTAAAGCAACTGCATTTTGGATTCCCATTATATACTGATGACAGCGAATGGTCAGACCCCGGTCGTTTTATGGTGTGGTGTCCCTTACTGTCAAAAACACTTCTAATCAAATCATACATCTTGGAGTCCTTGGAGACACACTGAGGATAGAATCATGTACACAGTCATGGTGGCATGGTAATCGAGTAAGTACCTAGAGATATTTACTTGGTACCCAATGTCGATGGTTCGAATCCATCCCGGAACAAGTTAGAAATTTTATTTGTAATTTGTTTCGGATTAAGATGGGAGCAAACTGTCGATGCCCTAGATGTGGTTCGAACTCCACAATAAATTGTAGGGTCTCGTCTCTCTTTACTCAATACAAAATCCTGGGATTTTCTAAGAGTTATTTCGGTTACTTAGGCGGTTAAGAAAACATTTTAAGATAACATTTAAAAAAAACATGTAAAGCATTTTGCTTACCGGCTAATAAAATCCTGCCTATAAGCTCGTTTCTTCCTATGTTGTCAAAGTCCATGACCATTACGTCTAGAGAACATTCCCTAATTTTCTCCCAAGGCACGTTGAAGGAGAATGTATCGTTAAAAACGGGATTCAACGTGCACTTGAATATCGCTGTCTTGCGTTTCTCTATGCGCTTGTCGCCGAACTGCAGCCATACTTTGACGTAAGGATCTGGGAAAAAATGGTTTGATAAACATGATGAAATGAAATTGTTTTTTTTATTTACATTTGATACCTTTTAAAAATGTAAATATAAAGAAATATATTAACAATATTCATAACTGCTAATGAAGTGAAAATTTGGTAATAAGCAAATTTGCACATAGATGGCGCTACGGATAATTCGCCCATTGAAATCTGTCACAAGTTTGACAATCTGTCAATAGATGGCGCTGTATTGATATATTTTGATGTTCATCTAATAATCAGGAGTAATTAGGTTATCAGAAACCTGGTGCGGTGTTAAATCAAAAATGCAAAACGGTGTATAATTAGGCAATCAATATTACATAAAATAATGTGTGTAATGTTGTTTTTTTTTTAAATTAGAATCCACTGTAGGAATCTACTAGTGGTGTGAGAGGCTAGGGAATGTACTCCCTCCATTAGCACACGTAATGTTGGTTGTCTACATATAAAGTAATGTGCGCCTCCTCATGTTTCTGTTATCTGTACTGTACTGTACAGTACTAATGAAAAATTGCAAAAGTGCTAATTTGGCATTTGTAAAGTGTATCAGGATACAAGGATCACAGAATCGCGACAAGGTATTTGCTAAAGTATCAGAAGCGCAAAATAGTGTGTAATTAGACAACCAACATTACGATTTTGTGTAATGTTGGTTGCCTACATATCAATTATTTTGCGCTTATAATACTTTAAACAACATGTTTCTGTTTTCCTGGTACTCCTGATAAAATTGCGAAAAGCTGATTTAATACTTATCAAATATGAAAGGCTATTAAGATCACAGAAACGCGAAATGCATATTTACAAAAGTATTCGTAGTGTAAATTAGTTCGTATTTAGGCAACCAGCATTACATGAAATATTTGTTATTTTCTGTAGGAAATTGCTAATTTAAAACATTTGAAAACGTACCGGGAGTAGGAGAATCACAGAAATGCTAGACGGTTTTACTGAACTATCAGGGCAACCAACATTACAGTTTTGTGTAATCTTGGTTGCCTACATATAAATTATTGTGCTCTCCTAATGCTTTAAATATTTTTTCATGTTTCTGTTAATCGGGAAGTTGTGAAAAATTTGCAAAACTGCTAATTTAACATTTGTAAAATATATTAGGGTAGCAGGATAACAGAGACGTGAGGAGGTGTTTATAAAAGTATCAGGAGCGCAAAAATAGCGAATAAGTAGGCAACCAATACAATTTTGTGTAATGTTGGTTGCCTACATATAGATTATTTTGCGCTCATAATACCTAAAATACCTCCTCATGTTTCTGTTGTCCTGGTAATCATAACAAAATTCTAGTTTGACATTTGTAAAGTCTATCAGCGAACTCAGGATAACAGAAACGCGGGTAGCTATATAGTAAAATAACAGGAGTAATGACGTCACACCACTTAATTTGCTTTTCTAACTTTAAAAGCAATATTTTGAGACTTTAAAAAATTCTATGGGATATGTATGATTTTTTAAAAAAATTTTATATTGCCAGGAGTAATGAAGTCGCACTTCTTTAATTTTATATTCTTGTGTTAACGAAAATTCGAACTAAACCTCTAAAAATCTATCAGGAGAATTAGGATAACAGAAACGTAGGGAGTTTTTTTATTAAATTATCAGGAACGATGACGTCACACGTCTCCAATTTTTATGCTCACCTGCTACCAATATTTCAAGATCGACATGTGTCAGTGACATATAAGAGCGCCACCTAATAACAGACTTTATACTTCTCACAATTTCAGCAGAACACATTTTACATTATTCACCGCCTAGAAAATATACTTAACTCCCTTTTTGACAGACAAACTATATCTTTTTTGTTTTTTCTCTCTAATAGAAGACTTAGTTACAAAATACACTATTTTTAATGATTTTTTAAAATCGCTGGATGTTGAATACCTTAGGACCAACACTTGCCAGTAACATGTAACAATGTCCATCTACCGGACATATTAAGTATTTTAATTTCTCTGTACAACCCAATAAGTAAAAAAAAGACAATAAATAAAAATCCATTTGCAACATAATTTAGAAATATATTTACAAAGCAATAAGCATAACAAAGCATAACCGAACAAAATTAAAAGTAATCACTCGTAAAAATACTTAAAAACGTTGATGCTTCCATTACATACAAAATATAACAATATACAGTACTGGGTATAAATTATTCCGATTTATCTTACACATCTATCTGATGACAGTTTCAGTATGAAATATCTCTGTCCCTTATATAAATCAAACAAGTTTGGCAGTTGTTACAATACGTCCATAAATTATGCTGATATAAGCACATCAAGTAATGACTCAATAATTTGATTTCGCTTCCAGATTATACCAATAAATTTCGATATGATGATGAAAAATATCGCTAATTTATCTACACCTTTTTTATTAACCGTCCCGCCTGTCAATATAATTTATGGAGTTTTCATTCCCTATAATTTAGTAATGTCAGCTTGAGACAGAAACAAATGTCGCGATAATCTAGATGGTTAGAAGTGTTGTGTAAAATAACTTGCCCATAAGCAGCAAAAACAACACTAATCACGTCAAAGTATAGCGATCCATGATCTACCAGATATGTTGAATGTGGCGTGAAAGGATAGTTTAAAAAGCGATCAGATATTAAAGACCATTTTCAAAATAAATTTTAAATCTTACTTTAAAGTCATTTTAGATACATTGCATTTTAAATTCAATCGTCAAAATTTAAAAGAACTTTAAATTTAAAGTTGATTATGAAAACAGGGGTAAGCTGAATATATTTGTGAAAATCATTGACCTATATGTCATCACGTTCACATATCAGTGAATTTGTTGGTATCCAAGGTAAATCACGCTGTTTTTCATATGTTTGATCATTCCCAATTGCTAAACGAAAACAAAATAATTAAGATAGAGAAAGAAGAGAAGAAGAAGGAGGAGGAGCATAATAGGAAAAAGAAGAAGAGTTAAAAGGTGCAATGTCAGAAAATACTTTGGTTTAACGAACATGTAAGAATTGCATAAGTAGATTAAATAACAAACAAAGACTTAATAAGGAGAGCATCAAATAAAAGAAGAATAAAAGAGAAAGTCTAAAAATTTTGAAAAAATATTTTGAGCAATCAAACCAGCCAAATATTGCGTAAAAGGTAAATAAGAGAACAGGATAATATTAAGTAACGTAATTGGCGTATCAAAAGAAGTAGTACTAGAAGAAGAAATCTTCAAAAGTAAACATATTAAAATTGCACGTGACCACTAATTAGTCAAAAAGGTGATTATAGACAACGTTAGAAAAAAAGGAACGAAAGAATAAAAAGTGGTCCAGGTATGCAAGATATAATCTTGAGTTAATGATAATGTAGAAAATTGTATACATGGTTAAAGTAACAGAAGAACGGTAACATAAGGAATAAAAATTAATATTAGAAGAAGACGAAGATGGGTCCAAAAAGTAAACATGTTAGAAAACTGCATAAGTGATTACTGTAACAAATCAAAAGCTATTTATAGAGATCATTAGAATGTAGAAGAAGAAGAGGCCATCTAAAATTTGATTTATAGAGAGACTACGAAGGACATTCGCATTTCTCGCGAACAAAATAAGGTGAACAAGTAGGGAGTTCCAAAAAGTTGAAAACAGAAAATATTTCGATGTGAATAAATGGACAAAAAGACTATTTTAAATAGTATTAGAAAAAAAAATAGGAAAACGAAAAATGTCGAAAAATAGATGTTTTCAAAATTGCTCGTCACTTTAGTAATAAATCAAAATTTATTACAGAAAACGTTAGACAAAAGTAAACGAAGGAAGAAGAAGAGGAAGAAGAGAACTAAAAAAAGTTAAATGATTGAAAATATTTATTAAAGTTGCATAAATTGTTAATTAGAGGAGTTATTATACAGGGTGTCCCATCCAAAAGTAGGCACCCTGAATAACTTTGGAGATACAAATTTTTTGAAAAATTAATTAAACACGTCGACCTTGTTTCCACGGGGAACATATTTTAATGTAATACTCGTATACCTATTATCATCCTTCTACCCTACACGGCCACCCCTCAAAAAATTCAAATGGCAAGGGGGGTCGAGTGATACATCTTTTGAAAGGTCTTTCAATTCTCTACATAAATGTGTATTTTTTTAAACTTTTATCGATTCGTCCCAGAGAAATAATTGTTTCATTATTTTAGGTTCGGGAAATAAAAATAAAAGAAGCAGTTTAAATTATCGTATGTATTGTTCAAAACGACCCTAATCGACTTCCATACAGTAGTATAATCTGTCTTGAAATTCTGTACGAACATTTCTGAACACATCTGGAGTCAATAAACGGCATTCTCGAACAATTCTTTCACGTAACTCTTCCAGAGATGCGGGTTTCGTTGCAAATACCTTCGATTTCAAATGTCCCCACAGAAAGAAATTCAAGGGAGTTAAATCGGGTGACCCAGCGGGCCACTCCACAGGACCTCTTCTTCCAATCTATCGCTCAGGAAACCGATTATCCAAAAATTGACGAACTGCTGCAGCAAAATGTGGGAGTGCCTCATCCTGTTGAAAAAAACAGTTCGCCCTCTAAAAGATTATCGTCTTCTTTGAGGATTTGGGTAATCATTGGGTCGATGTTATTTTCTAACAGATCGAGGTACCTTTCGCCATTTAAATTGTCAGGAATAAAAAAACGGCCCGACAATTGCTTTGCTGACAATTTCTATTTCGAGAACTCACTCTGGTATCTCGATTTGGTTGTGAACAAATTAATGTTCAAGGACTATCAAATACTTATGAGTCTTTTATTATTCTAAAACTAAACGGACAAGGAAAGTGTTTTTTGTCGAAAAAACTCGTGTTGATTTGAGAGCACTAAAAAATGTAGTTTTTTTATAAATTTCAATACCCAGTGCCGTGTATTTTACATTTTTTAAACGATTTCGATTGTGTGTAATCATCAAAAATAAAATTATTTTCCTTAAGAACGAATCGATAAAAGTTAAAAGAAATACATAGCTATGTAGAGAATTGAAAGACATTTCAAAAGATGTATCACTCGACCCCCCTTGCCATTTGAATATTTTGAGGGGGTGGCCGTGTAGGGTAGAGGGATGGTGATAGGTATACAAGTATTACATTAAAATATGCCCCCCTTGGAAACAAGGTCGAAGTGTTTCACCAATTTTTCAAAAAAATTTTTATCTCCAAAGTTATAGAGGGTGCCTATTTTTGGTTGGGACACCCTGTATAGAGTGTTAGAGAAACGTAAACTGAAGAAGAAGAGGAGGAGGAAGAAGAAGAGACAAAAAATGAGATAAAATGAGAAATAATACGAAAGCTTCTAGTAGATAAAGCGAAAAATACAGAAATTTTAAGAACGTCGGATAAAAAAAAATAGGGGATACATTTTCAAAAATAAATTAATAATTCAAAAGCATAATTATAGCTGACAGGAAACGTGAAAAAAAATTTACGAGGATATGTCCATTTCTATCAAATACTAAAAGTGAGAAACAGAGGAAATTTTAAAAAAATTTTAGATTACTATTGACAGCAACGCAATATTTATCATATTTTTGCTAATTATATTACTAACATTGAAGCGGTGTTTATATGTATGTTTTTTGTGTTAATTTTTAAGGCAAATAAAAAAAATCTACTAAACAATATTACTTAGTTTTGTGTCTAATGGTTTACTTCTGAATTACGATAAAAAAAATTTCGTACGTTTAGAGCCACCTTATAATTTTGAGTCTAAAAAATACAGGTGTGTAAAAAGTGTGCATTATTGCGTATAATGGTTTTCAAAAAAATAAAAAAAAAGTTTTCCGAGGTAGTTCCACAGTTCAAGACACACTTGGATGCCTTTATTTATCTGTGAAGCCGTTGCGTTGCTAATTTATCGTTGTTAAAATGAAGAATGTGTTATTTTCAGATTTATAAGAAAAAAATAAGGTTTTCGTTAAAAAAGGGCTGTCATGGCAATGCAATTGCTACAAGAAATTTGTTTTGGGGCACCTGAGTGTTATGTTGAATTACGTCAAACAACTTTTGTCATTTTCAGAAGAAATCGTTACTTAAAACGTTTTACGCAATATTCCACACTTTTTACACACCCTGTATGTACAAATCTAGATACGTGACAGTAAAATAAACAAAAATAAACCCATTCCCTATATTTTTGAGATTGCATGCCTGGTGCAAGGAGACGAAAAAGCAAAACAAAACAAAACAAGCATATTACATATCCTTGACGAGTGTTTGCACAGTCACACACGGGCAGACACAACAAAAAAGAATTCGCAAACTCACCAGACTTCCCATTGATGTCTTTGGCTTTGAGATTTCTAGCTTTGAGCAAGGTTAATGTTAAGATACTGTTGCTGGGGTGGTAGCACAGGGAGGTTAAAAGTTCACCGCATTTGTCCTTCGCCGGGGGCTTAAGGGCCTTCCAAAATGAGGGTTTCTCGCTTAGATCCACCTGAAAGTTAACAGAATATTATGGCGCCTCTTACAAACATAGGACGGCGGCAAGTGCTTCGCGGCCTTTCTTAATGGACCGAAATGAAAAATGAACGAGGGATGAATGCGCATAAAAAATATGTTACACCTTTTTTATTAACAATAACGTTAATTCTAAATGTTGCATTTTCTATGGAACACTAGAGGATATACAGGGTGTTTCAAATTGGTGGGGACTGACGTGCTTCACCCACTTGTGCATTAGATAGGGAAACGCTGATTGCACATTCTTTAGGCCAATTTTCAGCGCAAATTGAATGATCCAAAGTTCATTTTGATATCTCTTACCGTTTTCGAGACATAGGCCAAAAGTGACTTTTTACGAATTTTGGGTAGGTCCTAAAATTTTTTTATTTGTGGATATTCTCAAACGGTAAAATCTTCGTAAAGGCACTTTTTTTACGTAAAGATTTTGATAAAATATTTTTCCTACTCATATATGTGAAAATGGTAATTTTCTTACGGCTGTAAAGGGCGGGCAAATTTCGATGTTTGTATAGGGCAACTCGGTAACTGTAAGAGATACAAAAAAAATAGAAGACACATTCTCGATGTCATTTTTTGAGACAAATTCACTGGAGAAAACAAAAATTTGCTATCGTCTTTTGTTTTCCAGTTATAAACAAAAATTCGATTTTTCGACATTTAGACACACGTCAATATCTTGGTTGTTTGTAAAGTTATGGAAAAACAACTTTTACATTCTTGAGGCACTTTTTTCTGTATAATACAGTGACGTCGACAAAATTTAAAAAAAAGGTGCAATTTCCGAGTTATGGCATAAAGTTTTATTTTTTTTTAAATGGGAATCATAGTTGGCTATGGTTTAGTTAAAAAGGAAATTTTTTTCTCTTTCAAACTATACTATATCATATGTGGGCTCATATGATATATAGTTTGCAAGAGAAAAAAAATTTCTTTTTAACTAAACCATAGCCAACTATGATTCCCATTTTAAAAAAATACAACTTCATGCCATAACTCGAAATTGCACTTTTTTTTTAAATTTCTCGACGCCACTGTATTATACAGAAAAAAGTGCCTAAACAATGTAAAAGTTGTTTTTTTCATAACTTTACAAACAATCAAGATATTGACATGTGTCCAAGGGCCGAAAAATCGAACTTTTGTTTATAACTCGAAAACAAAAGACGATAGCGAATTTTTGTTTTGGCCAGTGAATTTATCTCAAAAAAAGAGATCGAGAATGTGTCTTCCATTTTTTTGTGTCTCTTACAGTTACCGAGTTACCCTATATAAACATCGAAATTTGCCCACTCTGTACATTCATGGACAAAATTATAGCAAATTTTAAAATATTCTTAATTTCTTCTTACAAAAAAGAAACTCTGATTAACCAACTTAATTAAGCATTCTGTACCAGAAAGAAAAGCTTACGTTATAAACCCTAAATAAACAATCGTAAAACTGTATAACATACTTATTTGTTAGAAAATTCATGAGCTATAATAGCACTTGCCAATCTTTTGATTAAAATAAGAGTGCCAGTAAAGAGCTTTAATCACTTTGTACATCTTTCTAAGCATTCCAGCTGTAAGAGTGAATGGCTTCTTGAGAAATTGCACTCCATTGCTCTTGAGCTTCAATCCGCAGCTTCCAGCTTGTATTTGGAACGGGATTACTTTGTCAAATGCGAAGTTTCAACACATCCCACATGCGGTCTATCAGATTTAAGTATGGGCTATATGCTGGCCAGTCTAATTTTTCAATCTACTCTCATCGAGGTATTCATTCACTATCCAAGCTGCACGTAGATGCGCTTTATAGCGCATTAAAACGAATCTGTCGTATCTAATATGTGGTAAAACATAGTCGTAGGATGTATTTAATATACAGGTCAGCTGTCATCCGTTTAATAACTTCCAGAAGTTTGCATCCCCCATCTCATACCACCCAAAAACATGACACCGCCAGCTTAAAAAACTAACGTTCTGTACAATATTATTATTATACATTAAATATCAAAAGTTTGTAAACATCTAGCCTACTAGATAAATAATATCAAAACATACACAAGTTTTTGGAGTTATTTCAAAACTGTTTTATAAAAATTGTGATTCTATTATGCGATAATGTATATATTTCAGTGTAATAAGTTTTTTTTAGTACGTTTAAATGCTAGATTACATAAAATATTTTAAACCGCGTATCTTTTATGCGAGAAAGTACACTTTTATAATCCGTTTTTATCAAAAGGGACCCTCAATACGATAAACACTGCGTTAAAAATCCCAACAACTTCTAAAATTTCAAGCCTTGTCCTACATTTTCCATATTTAATGAAATGGATATCCGACTGCTTCATTCCAAGGCAATGTACAAAGTTATAACAACTCATACATATAAATTTCACATCATTCAAATTTGCTTCTTGCAGAATCTCGCAGCTATATTATCTAAGTTTAACTAGTTGGCACACTTAAATTAGATGACTACGTAGTGTGACTATGGAAATCTCTTCAACGAACAAGCTGAGTATGACTCTTTGAGCAGAAATTTTGGAAGTCATCATATATCCACGTCTCTAGCATTTGTAATTTATGAGCCAGAACTCGTGGATCGTCAGTAAAATTCACGTAGAGTATTAAAAACAGTGGACAATTTCATATTGTTTATTTCAAACTTATTTGTAACATAAAACACGTCGGCTTCTTTGACTTCGGTAACGTGATTAAAGAAGTCGACGTTTTTTATGTTGCAAATAATAATAATAATAATAATAATAATGGTTCGTCAAGGGACGTATTGTGCTTATACCCAAAAAGGGCGATCTTTCCGACCCGAAGAATTATAGGCCGATCACTTCCCTCAACTCCTGCTACAATATATTCACACGTATCTTGTATGCTAGAACACTGAGGTCTGTTGATCCGGTCTTCCAGCAGCTACACGAACAGCGTGGTGCCACGAAGGGCATGGTAGGTTGCAAGGACAGCCTGCTGATACACCGTTGTATTACACAGGATACTGTGCAATACAAGCGGAATCTATCGGATTGGATTGATTACCGCAAGGCATTTGATACAACATCGCATGAGCTATTGTTGCACTTGCTCGAATGTCTTGCGGTTCCAGCACCACTAGTGAGATGCATAGAACAGCTGCTGTCGCTTTGGAAGTCTCGCTTCACCATAACATCAGGTGCACAGCGGGTCACGATAGAGCAGGTGGCATTTAGGAGAGGAGTTTTCCAGGGTGACTCCCTGAGTCCTCTTCTCTTCTGCATCTCACTGCTACCGTTGTCTGTTGGGCTCCGCCAAACCCGTGGTTATCAATGTGGACCACCCAGCAACCGGAGATATAAGGTGACCCATCTATTTTATATGGGTGATGATCTTAAACTTTACGTCTCCGGAGAGCGCGAACTACGAAACGCGCTTAGGGTGATCGAAGAATACACGCGGGCCATTGATATGGAGTTCGGGTTGGACAAATGTGCAGTCGTCCACCTCAAGAGAGGATGATGCGGGGAATTCTCTGAAGATGCGCAGCTTGCAGATGGAAGCATCCTAAGATATCTGGATGCCGGTGAGACCTTATACATATCTGGGTGTGCAACAAGGGCACATCTAGCATGTATCACAAATAAAGGATTCTCTTCGCGGCAAGTACAGACACCGCCTCCGAAAGATTTGGTCTTCCGAACTTTCGGGGAAGAACAAGGTGTCTGCAACTAATATGCTTGCCGTTCCGGTTATGCTCTACTCCTTCGGAGTAGTAAAGTGGACGGTGATGAGCTGCGCCAATTAGATAGAGATACCCGCAAGATGATGAATATTCACGATCGTCCGTTCCTCGTGTGTACCTCCCAAGTCAACGGGGGGGGAGGACTCTTGAGCCTGGAGTGTACGCATGGCAGAGTAGTACTGAGTATGGCATGTAACATCCTCAGGAGCTCAGATCCCTTCTTGCGGTTTATAAAACGTCACGAAAATGTAGGAGTGGGAGCAGGATTGTTCAAGGCAGCAAAAAGATCAGCAGATGAACTCGGTCTCGCATTCGACACCAGGCGAGGTAGCCGGCGAGGTGCTGATGTAGTCAGTCACTGAACTTCAGCCAAATCGCCAGAAACAAAGTAGGCTATTTTGCAGTAATTTAAAATCGGTAAAACCAGAGACTCGCAGAGTTTCTTGTGTAATTTGAAATTAATTGTATTTATGTTGCAATAAAAAAATTTTAGACCAACATAACATTTTTTTATTACTAAAGATATGTAGTCATAAAACCTCAAATCTGTGTCAAATAAAATACTTAAATTTTTTGCTTTGTCTACAATATTTACAGGCTGACCATTAATCTCTAGTTTTAAATAATGTTGTATAAGTTGCTTCTTGCATTTAGAACAAAAAATAATTACAGCGCAATTATCAGAATTAAGTTTCAAATTGTTGTTAGTTGCATAATTTGATATGGAATTTAAGTCACAGTTAATATTTATTGAAGCGGTTATTGTATTATTCGGATTGAAAGGGTGGCGTAATTGAGTATCGTCTCCATAAGCTAAAGCTTGTGTATGTTGTATACACTCAAATACATCCGTAGTGTAAATTAGGAAAAGAAGAGGTCCTAAAACGGAACCTTGGGAGACTTCGGATGTGATTTTGCCTAAATTTGAGGACTGGCCATCAATAATCACTTTCTGAAAACGGCTACTTAAGTATGAAGCGAAAAATGTAACTGAAACGTCATTGAACCCATAGAATTGTAATTTGGCACTTAATAAGGAATGATCCAGTATATCGAATGCTTTGGAAAAATCTAACAATACTAAAGCATTAGCCTCACTACTGTCTAAAGATTTTAAAATACTGTCTGTAATATTTAGCAGGATCGTTGTTGTCCTATGACCTTTTCTAAAACCCGATTATTTAGATTTTATTATATTGTCATACATTTGAGCATTTGAGAGTATATAAATCTCTCCATTACTTTAGATACTGTTGGTATAATAGTTATCGGCCTTAAATCAGAAAAATATTGAGGGTTATTTATTTTTGGCAGAGGTTTAACTATAGAAAGTTTCCATTTTCAGGGAAATGTCCGGATTCAAGACAAGTGTTTATTATGGGTGTAATGTGCTTGCATATAGATGGTAAACAAAGCTGTAATATTTTAGCACAAATTTCATCACTATTTAACACAATTCGTTTGATATCGTTATAGGACGCTAATTTAAATTTGAATTTTAATTGATCATCAAAACTATCAGAGAGAAAATAATCTTAAGTTTGTTCACAATTTTTGACTAGACTAAACACAGATAAAATTAGTTACTAATTTCACTAGGCTCTTTTAGTGCAGAAGGAATATTTATAATACGTTTTTGCTTAATATTCAAGTTTCTTATAGCAGTTGAAAGTGTTTTGTTGTCTTTGCAATTTAGACTATAAACCAAATATGCAGCTTTTTCTCTCCTAATAGCACTAAGCGTAAGATTTTGAAGAACCTTATAATGGTTTCAATCTTCTCGTAGTTCAGTCTTTTTCTAAATACCTAAAGCCTTTTTACGATGTTTTATCATTTGTTTGATAAAATTAATAAGCCAGGGAGCATAAGAAGGCTTAGTAATGCGTGATATCTTTATTGGAGCATGTTTGTTAAATAAAATGAAACTTGTTCACTTAAAAATTGCAATTTGAAGTCGAATCAGGAATGTAAAATATGTCATCCCATGTGATCGAGTTTAAATCACGAGAGGATCAACCGCTAAAAAGTTTCTAAAATCTCTATAAATAATTAATTTCGGTACTTGCGGTTTTTGCAGAAGAGAAAGTTCACAAAAAATAACTTTATGATTAGATACAAGGTCAGCATTTAAAGTCCAAGATTATTTTACTAGATTATTATTAAAGCTGCAAATCGTATCTGTTATCATGGTCGTAGAGTACAGATGTACTTACTGTCGCCGGCATTCACCTTGACCGCGAAACTCTTTCTCCAGTCTAGTCTATTTTAGCTTTTGAGTTGTGTACACGTTAAGTCACTTGGACGCATTGCATATTGTTTTTGTGTTTTAATTTTATTTGTTGTACTGAATTGTTGATATTAATTTAATAATAAAGCATGGCAGACGTACGCAGGGATAGAAAACGGCCATTTGCTGACATAGTGAATAAATTCATAGGTGAATCCCGGATTTATTCTATGATGGTGCTAAAATAATTTGTAAAGTGTGCGAGAAAGATTTGATGTGCTGGGATAAGCGTGATTGTCGAATTCACGTAAATAGTGTACACCATAAAAATAAAAAAAAATGGCGTGCCTTCGACAACACAGTTTATGTTTGATTTACTATTAATGCTGAATGCCTGTGATGTTCCGCTGTGCATACTCGATAAACAACCTTTCGAGAGTTCTGGAATAAATAAAATGCCCAGGTGAAGTTACCAAGTCGCACAACGTTATGTAACTATCTACCAACTGTACACGTAGACATGGTAAATAAGACGAAATGTGATTTAAAAAATACACAGCCGTGGTTATCTGTTGATGAGACAACATATTGTAAAAAATAATCTATTTTAAATGTTATAGTACGAGTACTGGACCCTCTTAAACCGACAGTTCCACTGTTACTAGCTGACAAAAGACTAAGTCAGTGTACTAGCGAAACAATTACCAGGGTAGTGCTGGAGACGTTAGAAAAATTTTAACTGTCAAAAAGTCAAGTGTTGATGTTTGTGACTGATGGCGCCGTGACAATGCGTTCGGTAGGCCGTTCTTTGCAAGAACAAGGTTGTACGTTTATACATGTTACGTGTAAAGTGCATGCTTTACATCTTGTGGCAGAAACTATTCGAAAAGGTTTTCCAGAGTTGGATGCATTAATAGCAAGTACAAAAAAGTGTTTCTTAAATCTCCTAAACGTCTCCGTGCATTTCATAGCAAGTGTCCCGGTATTCCAGAACCACCACAGCCGATTCATACACGTTGGGGAACATGGTTACAGGCAGCTTTTTATTATGCTGAATATTTCCAACAAATAAAAGCTGTGATACTACAATTCAATCCAGATGAGACTGTAGCTATTAAGGAAAGCCAGACAAAATTCGAAGATATTTCCGTTGAAACAGTTTAAAAAAATATTGCGAAGAACCATTACATTACCATTACATGAAAGCATTACAACCATTACATGAAAGCATAAAAAAATTAGAAAACAGTGCGTTGTCGTTAGCGGTGTCACTGCAAATAGTGGACGAAGAAAATCTACTGCTACACGCTATAGGTGACGCAACAAATGAGCGCGTTAAAGAAAAGTTCGCAAGTGTGTTAAATAAAGACACCGGTTTTACCAAATTAAGACAAATATGTGATGGTGCAGCCCAAGATCCGTTAAGTGCGTTCAAAGACTATTGTTACGCCACTGGACTGTGTAGACTAGTTAGATGAGACTGGAATTGTACACACCAGCTGGGAATATTCTGGAATGCCCTAGATCGTGTGAATGGATGTATAAATAGTGTGATCATAGTTAAGACAGTAATTAATCTATTGTTGTTAATTGTTAATTAGTAAATAAAGTAGTGAATAAGTGTTACCTGGACTTTCAATCAACGAATCTACGAGTAGAAGTGTTTGTGTGGATAGCAAACACGTAACACTATTTTACGTTTGCGTGTATTACATCAGCAACCATAGAAACATACCTGATGCTGCAAAATGGCTACACATTTTCTCCAGTTTGTGATAAGCAAGCTAGTTCATCAAGCTAGTTAAGAGGTTAAGTTTTACATACATTGTTATAAATTGTAACAGTTTATTGTTTCTCGTATTAGTTAATTTCGCGTACGCCACTGTCCCACGGAACATTTTTGACAGCCCTAGTTATTATTATTAAAAATATTACATCAATGAGTTTTTGCGTAGTGTAAGTTATTCTAGTAAGCTTGTTTATTAGCTGTGTAAAATCATAAGAAAAGAAACTTTGTGCTACTGGATTATGGAAATTTTGATCAATGTTTATATTTCCCAAAAGAAAAATTTTGTGTCTTCTAAAAAAATTGAAACCAGGTATATTAACTGACTCATTTTAGACACTCTAAAGATCGAAATCTTTAAAAATTTGGGTATCCAATCACAATAATGTGGGACAAACTAAATAATTGATTCTCACTAGAATCAGGGAACACTTAATCTCAATATGGAAGAAATCACAAGTTTGGTGTTGCCAAACATGGTTTTAATCGCCATCTCGGGGACATATACCCATATTATGTACATCAGACAAAACAAAATAACAGATAAGGATCACAGGAAGAATGCACGTGTTTCGACTTATTGGTCCTCATCGGCACGGTGTAGCTAAGTTGAAGGGATGGGCACAACTTGGGAAAGAAACACAAACGGAAACCAGGATGGGGACGCCAGTAGCACATTTTTGGCTTCAGTTGAAAGTCCCTGTGTTTATAAGGTTGGTTGTAGTCATGTGAACACGAGGTACAAAGATTGCTGAACAAACATGGTGGCACATTTTTGTAAATAATTACAAGGGGTTTCGAACAAAAAAACTTGAAAAAATTACCACTTGTAAGAAGAATGATCCTTCATATCACTAAGAAATTTTTTACATAAAACTAATGAAGGATTTCTGAAAACCGACGATTTAAAGTTTAGTGTGATGAAAGTATCGTTAAAATGGGTACATTTATTGATATAAATTTAAAAATATCCATAACACGTCATAATAATAATAATAACCGTGGTGCAAAATTAAAATTAAATCCTGTATACCTGTAAATACTTTTCCGGAAGTTTGTATGTCATTTGTCCATTGATTGTTACAATAAAACCGGCCATTTTATTAAATTACCGCCTACGTTCACGTAAAGGTCCGAAAAGGGTCGCAAAAAAAGAAATAAAAAAAGAGTAAAATACACACAATCAATTATTTTAAGCTCTATCCAGCACTATAATTTGTTCAAGAGGGTTGATTAAATCAGAAAGGGGTGAAACGAGTTACAGGCGTTAATTTGCGAATTAATTTTTTGTGGATATTGAACACATATAGTAATTCGAGAGCGCTTAAACGTGAAGTGTTTGTCTTTTATTTCACCGAGAATTTTATTTACTAAAGTATACAGGGCGTATTTTTTTGACAAGACAAATTTTTGATTTTTTTTTAATACCGAACGATGTATCTATCCTGTACATAAATGTACCCAGGCAGCCTTTAGAAATCCGGTTTATTCATTCATTGTAGAGATTTCAACAGTAAGTTATTTAAAGAATCCATAAAAGTTGCTCAAACGGGATAAAGGATGAAAACTTTGAGGTAACACATTTTAAACATTGTGGAGGAGTCGCCAGTGATAGTATTTCTTTTATCGACTGTGCTATTATCTGTTTCCAACAAACGAAAGATGAAAGTTTTCAATTTTCCTCATGCAAACTATAGAGGGTGTAACTGTAATATGATTCACCCCCTTTTTTGTGTTTAACTGCTATGGACTATATTAGATGTGACGTCACATAATTATACAACCTACGTATTACTGTCAAGACACACCGATTGCCTACACATTACACTGGAACTTCACCCTTAATGTATATGTCTATAAAGGGACATTTTTGAGGGTTTTACACAGTGTAGAATTTTATTTTATTTCTCCCCTAGAGGAAATATACAAAAATTTAAAAATAAACTAGGTACCATCTTGGTAAAAGTTTAAAATATAGAGTGAAATGAAAAATAATAACACTGAAAAAATATTTTCTTTATAATTATTATTTACTATTTTTACAAAACTTATCGTAGATAAGTACAACATATATCTTCTTAAACAATTATTTTCCCGGCTATTTGCCAAAACGCTGAAACTTGGATTACAAAAAAGATAATATGCACATTATGTTCAGTACGACTGACTCAATAATGTTATTTTTAATTCCAACTATTCTGTTCAGTAAAACCAGAAATAAATAAAACAAAAGATACTCACCAGTTGAGCAATCACTTTAAAAATTTTAAACTATCTATCGACACGTGTTTCTGCTTTTATCTTCGTCAAGATAGCTCATTTAAAGGATGCAAAGGAACTAAAAACGGTAATAGTAACAGAAAAATACGATATTGCAATAATTTAATATAGGAAGAACAAGAGTTTCCCAGGGTTTTTTGCTTAATTTATAGTTTAGAATGGAAACACTAGTATATAACAGTTTTAATGCAACATATGATTTTCTTATCAAAATGGACATGCCCTTTAAAGAGCATATAATCGTCAAAAATTACACCAAGATTTGTTGCTTGTTTCATAACGGGCAGAGGTTTACCTCCCAGAGTTAAGCTAAAATTAGAACGCACAGTAACCTGTACTCCATTATTAGCCAAACACAAAACGACATACTTACTTGGTTAAGTAACTTATTGCTTAATGAATATTTTGATAATGACTCTGTCAATTCTGTCACAAGCAAGATTTGTATGATCAGGGTTGAACGAGTATAGCAGCTGTGTATCATCTGCATTTGATTGGATGTTGGTGTAATTTACGCAGTTAAATATGTCGGCAGTATAAAATTGGTCCCAAAACTGACCCCTGAGGAACTCCTGACGTAATGGGACGAGTGTCGGATACCGTATCATTTAAAGTTACCATTTGCTGACTGCAACTTAGATATGACCTAAAGATATTTATTGAATTTATGTCAACACGGTAATATGATCATTTCGCACACAATAAGGAGTGGCGTAAAGTGTCAAAAGCTTTCGAAAAGTTTAAAAGTATAACAGCAGTTGCATCACTTTTATCAAGAGAGCAAAAAATATTGTCCGTAACATTTGCAAGAATAGAGGCTGCTCTACAACCTTTTCGAAAACCGGACTGTAAATTAGAGATAATCTTATTTTAAATTGCATACACATAAATTTAAGCCTGAATTATTTTTTCTAAAATTTTTGATAAAGCTGTAATGATGGTGATAGGTTAAAAGTCAGAATATTCTATAGGATTTTTTGTTTTAACTAAAGGTTTAATTAATGATAGTTTCCATTTATTAGGGAAATAACCTGCCTCCAAACAGCAGTTAAGACCGTGGATTATGTGTTTACAAATATCCGGTGTGTAGTATTTTATCATTAGGGCAGAGACTCCGTCCCAGCCTTGAGCAATCGATTTTAAATTAAAAATAACACTTTTAACGTCACTGATTGTTGAGAGTTTAAAAAGAAGAGACAAATTGTTGTTAAACCGATGAAAAATATTTATTTATTTCGTCTGAATTACTGAACTGCACTGGAATATCGATATTTTGTTTATTTTTAATATGTAAATTTTTTATAGCTATCCAAAGTTCTTTGCTAGAAGAATTATTTTGATAAAATGCTAAATATGCTGCTTTTTCCCGTCTGATAGTAGCTAAGGTTAGATTCCTTAGATGATTATAGTTAGTCCAGTCGTTCGTGTGATTGGTTTTATTATATTTGGAGAGAACTTTATCATGATCCGACATTACCTTTTTTATAACAGGAGTAAGCCAAGGGCCATACGGTTTGGACACTTTTGAAGATACATATGGCGCATATATGTCACAAAGATGTATTGTTGTTTGTTCACTTTATCTTTTAAGTAGAATATATCATCCCAGGAGATATTTTGTAAATCATAAGAAAAATTTTCGTATGAAAAGATTTTAAAATCTCTATTTCCATATGTAAATGATAATTGAAAGTTCTTAAATATTTCTTACGAGGGAGAAATAAAATAAAATTCTACGCTGTGTCCTATCTGGGAAAATGTCGCTTTTAAAGACATTTGGATCTCATGTTTGGACCATTACTTTTGGTCTTATTAGTACTTAATAAGTGAAACGGGAAACTTCGGGCACATAATTAATAATTCAGTAATTCTGTTAACCGGTTCACCACTTATGTTAGTCAACTACAATAAATTGCTACTATTAGTTCAAATATTAATTAAATCGGAATTTCCTTTTCGACGTTCATACATTTTATTTCATTTAATTAATAGCGAAACATGCGAAATCATAAATTAATTAATGCTGTTTTAATCGAGTTCTACGTCTCGATTATTTTACTATGCGCTATTAGGTTTCAGTCTTTGATTCGGGAAAACTCAGTTGGAATCTGACTACTTCGCGTTAATCATTACCTTGATGTAAGAATGTTTTATTGCCGTAAAAATTGGTTAAAAGATGTATGAACCCAACAAGGCTTTAAATACAGTGCATTATCAATAGACTTAATTAATATAATTGTTTAGATCCGTCTATAAAGCTTATATTATGGAATCGCCAGTCATAATTGTAATTTATTAGATTACAAAACTACTCCGAATTTTTTTTTGAACAGTTTTAACCAAGTTGTAGTAATTTTTACGGGAAATCCAGTAACAAAATCAGATTTTTTTTTTGTGTTTATCTGTGACCTAAAGATCACTTTTTTTAAATGGAAACCATAGCCGGTTATGGCACCTTCAGACGCACAATTTCAAGTGATCTTCAAAAATGTATAGTTTCATATATTTTCTGTTTAAAATACTGATTGACCTCCTGGCTCACCTGATCTTACACCATTAAACTTTTTGTATGTGGGGTGTCAACGAATTTTAAATATTCATATAATTCATGTCGGACATATATTACGTTAAATCGACGACACAATTTGTATTTAAGTTATGTTTTTATGCTTAGTTCCCAGAATAAATGTGGCAGTTTGAATGTGATGGTGAAAGAACTAATGTTGAAACATATATATTTCCTTACCATGCAGCTCTTCATTTCATGCTCTTCGAGAGCAACAGTGGGTGAATCTTTTTAGTTCTCAGCCGAAACAACATTTTTCTCAGTGTATTAATATACGAAGAGAAACAGTCAACAATAAATAAAATAGTGCTTACCTGGCACAGCGGCAGGAACACCTCCCCAATCGAATCATCCCTGGAAAACCTGTCATAGTCGAAAACATGAAGATGCAGCACCCTCGACTGCAGTTTCTGTATGGGAAAACCTTCGAAATAAAACGTCTCGTTCCATCTCGGATTTAACGTCCTTCTCTTGATTTTCGTTTCTAGTCTGTGTTTTTTGTCTGGTAACAAGGTTACCCGGACATAGGGATCGCTGGTACCTGAAAGGTCCTTTGCTGGCAAGTCTTTACCCTGAAAAGGAAAAAAACACGTTTAAGACAAGAATGATAACATATAACTGGTTCTCTATAAAATTCAAATTCTTTAATTTGTAGAAATTCGATAGTTTTTTTGTTTGCATTAGGCCATTAGCCATACAGCCAGACACAACATGGTAATATAGAGTTTTACCTACGTCTAACCTATACAAAAAGAAAGTGAAAACTAAATTGTATTTGAAGACAGGCGAGGGAAAAAACAAGGACACACGCTTCTCCTCCTGGGGTCTATCAGGACATTGTTTTTATTATAAGAAACAGTTTTAGAGGAATTCATAGTTATGCGAAAAAATGCATCAACTAGCTCTGAAGACAAACATAAAATTTCTAGGGTGTGTGCGGTGAAATTAGAATTAAATCTATTTTTTATTTATTTTAGTTGAGCGTCACCAGCTTTATTGGTTAAAACATAATAATAAAAATTTGATATTATATACAAAAACTATAATGCATCCCAGGCTAAAACTGTAAAAGCAATGGGGTTGGTGTTAAACTGAAAATGTTTATCTTATTTGTAGCATTCCACACAATTTTCAGTGTACTAGTACGTAGTAGTAGGGTACATAATAATTACTGATGCTTGTTTTGAGTTTCACATAAGTTTCTGTGTATAGGGTGGCCCATTTTTGAATCCTCATCATTCGGATCTTAGAAACCGCTAGAGATACAGGGTCGGTTAAATTATGGCAAAGTTGCGCAATTTGATGCTTATCAAAATGCTGTGTTGGAATTTGGAAAATTCCGAATACTTTCTGAAATATCCGGAAAAAAACGAAATTTCATAAAAAAAATTTATTTTTTTCTGCCGTTATTTGAAAACAAATTTTAAAACGAGTGGCACTTCCCCATTGCCACTTTTTATCATCTACAAGATGGCGCTATCAAATTTGAAATCAGACGCTTCTTCTTCCAAAAATCATCATTAACTTATTTTTTTTAAATACGGACCTGGATATTTTATTTTATTTTTTGTTATCTTTGGACGACCTAAATGCTATGAACCATCACAAGTATTGATTTTCAAACGTTTCGATGACAGAAACTGACATTTTCCGTATTTAAAAAAAATAATTAATACGGCACTGTTTTTAAAACAAATTATTCTTTCAAAATTCTGTATTTGTTAGCTAGGTAAAAAATAAATATCTAAATTTATGATACTGATGAAAAGCTATATTAAAAGCGGATACAACGTCATTATAATTATAACTAAAGCACTTATTGGTAGGTAACTAATTTAGATTACAATAGTAAATACCAATGTAATATTTCTTATTTATTTCCAAATCCTAAATGCGAAAATAGGATTTTACAAAATAGGATGTCAAATACTTTTATTTCAATTTAATGTGTCCACCCACCTCGTTTATATTGAGCTTATTTCTGTAATATTAACGGAAAATGAAAAAGGCGGCCTTGATATTAAAACAAGAAATCGCCGTAGCTCCTTAAAATATGACAGTTTAAATTTTTAAATAATTTGAAACAGTAAAAATGGTGTCTTTCAATTCAGAAAAACGTGATATGCTTCGGATTTATTACGGTGTCAATAGAAATTCGAAAATTTCATGTGAACGATATTTAGAAAGATACCCCGAGCGTCCACAACCCCATTATTCGTATTTTAATATTTTGGATAGAAATTTGGGACTCTTTGGTAGTTTTGGTAAACCCTGAAATGTTTAAGCGGACAAATAGAAGCTGAAGATGAAGAAGCTGTTATAAATGCTGTAAGTTTTGTTATAAAATGATATTACGCATTTTATTACATATAATATTTTGTGGTAAAATTTCACCGAAACGTTTTATTAAGGGTTACGGAAAATCCTATGGGTTCCTTTCGGCAATTTGCCGTAGAACTAAATATGCCTAGAATCCGAATTCAGAGGATTCTCAAAAAACATAGGTATCATCCCTATAAACTACATGTCAGCCAAGAATTAAGGCCAGGAGACAGTGAAAGAAGGATTGAATTTTGCAATTGACTTGATGGAAAATTGCAACAAGATGGCGATGTTTTAAATAAAATTATCTGGACTGATGAGTGTAATTTTTCCACATGCGGTCTGTTTAACAGGAACAATGAGCATTATTATGCAGTGGAAAATCCGCACCAAAATCAACAAGTGCGAAGGCAGGGACGGGCATCATTTAATGTTTGGGTTGGGCTGTATCGAAATAAAATCTTGGGACCAATTATTTACGATGGAAACTTAAATGCTGAACGATATCTTAATTTCATCCGAAATTATATATTAGATGCGCTTGACGACGAGCCTTTAAATATGCTTCGGCAACTGTGGTGGCAACAGGATGGCGCACCAGCCCATAATGCAAGGGCCGTCACATAGTTTCTTAATGAAACATTTCCTAATCAGTGGATTGGAAATCAAGGGGTAGTGCGCTGGCCTGCTAGAAGCCCGGATTTGTTCCCGCTGGATAATTTTTTATGGAGATTTTTAGAAAACCGTTTGTATCAAGATACTCCACGTGACATAAACATTTTGAGCCAAAATTTAATGTTAGAGATAACAGATTTAAGAGCAAGAGGAAGAGTAATCCAGCGAAAATGCATAGAGGTGCAAGGGGGGATATTTGAGCATTTACTAGGTTTTAATTTTGTTCCTTTTAAAGTTTAGGTATATAGTTATTAATTAATTAATTAATTATTATTAACATTATTTAGCCAGAAGTAATAATTTGTTTTATAAACAGTGTTGGATTAAATATTTTTAAAAAAATACAAAAAATGTCAGTTTTTGTCATCGAAATGTTTGAAAATCAAAATTCTTGATGGGTCATAGCATTTAGGGAGTCCAAAGGTAACAAAAAATAAAATAAAAAATTTAGGTCCGTATTTTAAAAAAAATTAGTTGATGATGGTTTCTTTCTTTTATTAGTTTTATAATTTGTTTTCAAATAACGTCAGAAAAAATAAAAAAAGGTTTTATGAAATTTCGTTTTTTTTTCCGGATATTTCAGAAAGTATTCGGAATTTTCCAAATTCCAACACAGCGTTTTGATAAGCATCAAATTGCGCAACTTTGCCATAATTTAACTGACCCTGTATCTCTTGCTGTTTCCAAGATCCCAATGATGAGGCTCGAAAATGGGCCACCCTGTACACCACACATTGACTTGAAAAATAAAACAAATGCATTCGTAACACTAATTTAAGTACGTTAAAATTTCAATAACTGAGTATCAGTTTACAACATTGGTTCTCCTGAATCTTGGACGTAGTTTTCCACGAAACAACAAAACACCATATACTGCACTCGACGCGTGTTTCGCCAACCAAGTTGGCATCATCTGGAGATGATTAGAACTGAGTTCATGATTTCAGTAAACAAAATTGTCTCAGTATAACAGGCCTGCTAGAAAGAGGTCTACTAGAACCTACTTCTTTATTTTCAAATTTACGAAAACAATTATTCTTGACGAATGAATATAAATTAGATCTCTTATACAGGGTATCCCACTTTTAAATCGACTTCGACGCCTTGAATTAATATGCGTAAAATAAAAGAGATTGAGGGGTTTAAATTGTAGATGGACTCGAAAACTACGATACCCAGTATATCTGAATTATTAAAATAGCTACTGAATATTGCTGATGAACTGTTCAATAAGCGAACCAAGTTTTTATATCGATATCTCATTTTGTTTTAAAAAAAATTAATTTCAACACCCTGCACCTTTGCGTTTTTTGAAACATTTTTTAAAATGGGATCTTCTCTCAATTGTTGCCAAAGTCGGTACTTAAAAGCGCGACATACTGTATGAAGCAAATGAAATATCTTGTTCAAATCTTTAAATAAGGCTGGAAACTGAAATTTTGTTCATACTTTGATAGTCATGAAATGTTGGAATAAATTCAGCAATTCTTAAATTTAAAGCGTCAAAAATATTACTATCATTATTATTATTACCACGTCGAGTTTTTCCACGTGGTGGTAAGGCCTCGGCCCCCAAATTGGAACCAGTCAATACCTAACACCACGACCAACAACAATAATAGCCTTTACAATCCGGAAAATGTTGCCAATTCATCTACTGATGACTTTGGTTCCTTCTATATTCTGTCGTCATAATATGTGGATGAAATTTGTGGGCCTTTATAATTCGATGAACACTGCTTCGTGATACACCGGAAGCCTCAGCTACTTTCCTGATCGATTGAGTATTATCCATCTGCAAATGACCCAGAATGGCCACTTCGACTGCTTCATTCTTAATCGGTCGCTGAGGTTCATGCTTTCCGTTTCCTACAAAACCTGTTTCCATAAGTTCTGTCAGTAATTGTAAAACATACTGAGAACCAACCCTTCTATCTGGGTGATTTCTATTGAATATCCGCTCTGCAGCTCTAGCACAATTATCGTTTTTAAAATAAATGCTGACAATTTATATTCTCTCCTGTAGGGTATAAACCATTTTGAGAAGTCACTCTGGTAAAATGTATCTCGATTTAAAATTGGTTGTGAACAAATTAATGTTCAAGGACTATCAAATACTTATATGTCCCCCTTGGAAACATGGTCGACGTGTTTGACCAATTAAAATTTTTATCTCCAAAGTTATTCAGGGTGCCTACTTTTGGTGGGGACACCCTGTATGTATCTCCCTGTGGGTTATATTCACTGATCAGCTATTATTGCTAGACTGTTTCCTATACAATTCTGTGAAGCATCGTAGAAACATGCAGTGTTGTACTTTTACTCAAACTTTTAAACAATATGACATATTGTAAACAGTTATTGGAAAAATTTAATTTTAGACCACTCACTAGGCCAACTACTAAATACAAATTCAAATGGACTATTCACATAAACCAGAATGCAACGTCATTCGTTCTAGATAAACCTAATTTCCCGCTCGCGTAAGTAGAGTCCTGATAGTATCATCCGTAATTGAATTTTATTTTTGTCGATTCCCCGGCTTTCCTTGATAATCTTGCGCCGAGGGTTAAGTCGAGGAAAGGGCAACATGTCGTTATAAACCAATCATTGAGTAATCAGGTGTGGCGGAGGCCTTTTGCCGCTTTTTTTCACACGTGGCTGGGTAATTAAATTTAACGCGTCTACGCCTTCCTTCGCCTTTAATTATCATTATGTTCCATGCCACAATGATACCGGTAATATTTAGAGCTCGAATAATTGACAAGAGGATGGAATTGATATCTATAAAATATGCAAATTAGCCAGGCACATTTTGCAGACACACACACACATAAAATGTACATTATACAGGGTCCAGCAAATGCATAGTTTCTCGAAAAATACAGGTTCTACGAGAAACATTCTTCTGCAAATTATATCTCATCAAATAGCATATTCTGATGTTCTGTGTCTGTTGGTTTTTGAATTATGATGGCATCGATGTTTCTTGTGAATCGAAACCATGTTTTTATTTTTTTTTGTAGGTCCAAACCATGTACTTTACGAGCTAGCGCAATGGGATTATTCCAGTGTCGTTACCTTGCATATAAACCTTTAACTGGTGGATTTTCAAACTGTTGCTGACTTTCCTTGATAGATTTGAAGTCTTTATTTTTTTTTGTAAGTGTGAACCATGTGCTTTACGATGATCTAGAGCTGGCGCATTGGGATTAATTCCAGTGTCGTTACCTTGCACATAAAGCTTTAACTAGTGGATTTTCAAACTGCTGTTGACTTTCCTTGATAGATTTGAAGTCTTTATTTTTTTTTTGTAAGTGTGAACCATGTGCTTTACGATGATCTAGAGCTGGCGCATTGGGATTAATTCCAGTGTCGTCACCTTGCATATAAAGCTTTAACTTGTGGATTTTCAAATTGTTGCTGACTTTTCTTGATAGATTTGAACTCGTGGGGGTCGAATTTGGAAACGACAGATTTAACGTCGAGGAATGTTTATTATAATAAAAAGCTGCCTGCAACCATGTCCTCTTCCTCCCATCGAGGTAATACAAGTGTCTGGGGAACAGATAGGTTGAAGCTCCGAAGGAAGTCGAACATTATACGTAGATATATTGAATTGTACCACTTTAAAGTTCAATTCGTTAATATGGTGTATTTGACAACAACGCGATAGCTACGCCAGTGGCGTGTCCATTGCATGAATACCGATTGACAGATTGTAATAAGAGACAAATTATTGATATATGTATAAAAAGTAATATAATACTTTCGTATTTTGTGTACCCAATTTATTTTCATGTTGAAAGATGTGGTAACTTTTTAGATCATCCTCTTCTCACTTAGTGAGAAAAGAAAATATTCACGTACTACACATAATGCCACGAATACAGTCACTATTATATGCTGCGCAAACGATGATAAATACCACTAATTAAATAATTAATCACGTACTCTCCATTACTCCATATGCAACAACGTTATTAGTCTACAACATGTATTTTATCGATTTTACTGTGTTCCTTGCCCTACAATAATATAATATAATAAAGTTGTGTAATTCCCCTTAATTTTGCTTGCCCTAAAATATCCTTTTTTGTAATTTCGTATGTCGTTTTGAGGATCACAGTTAAAGGTCAGTGATCGAAAATGAAATGATGGTCAAGGGAAATGGAACAAATTGTTACGTTGTAAAATCGGCACAAGTCGTAGTGTGTTGTAGTGCGAATCACATACCGTCCAGGCCTACCAAATATGATACGGATAGGTGTCGCGCGTATTCCTTCAGAGAGTGATGGTTCAGAAAAAATGACGATCGACTACATTCTGGAAGAGTTTAGGTAAAATATTACAAATATCCTTTGCGGAGTTATAGTGAATCTTACCAGAATAATCTTTATTAGTGCTCGTTGTTGTTGGTGTACTGTTTTTAAGTTTGTGGAGCATTAATATATCTTCATTTTGGAAGGTTTTCAAGTAGTTTGGTGCATTAGCGTCTCCTTGGAAGAAAACGGAAGTCATATCACACTAGTTTTTGAAATTATGCATAGTATTCGCTTTCTATATCTTGCAGTTGCCGTCAAACTAAAATACCTACTATTCTAACCACTGGACAACAGTGCTGCTTTCGATGAGTCATCGAAGTCAGCACAAGATCCTCTCTTGGAGGTAAACACTCTTAAATAATTAAATCATTTCATCAAATTAGTAATGTTTCGTATTCTTAATGTACTTAATTTCAGAGTTCTACCGGATTCTACTCGGATTCTACGCGAATACAGTTTTCTTTTGTATCCTTGGATTCTTCCAGAATACCTAATCTTCCCTTGTGTTAGGTTTTACCAACCAATCCTTGCAACGTTTGTACGAATGTAATGTTCTTACGTAGAAGGTGTACGTCGCTTAGTTGAAGCGCCCAAGCATTCTAATAATATTTTATTACCTGGTATGATTACCATACCCCCCTTTTGTGCACAAACGGAGGCCCCATTTCATAATTTTACGCTGCCGGTTGCTGCATACGAAGCGAAGAAATATGTACGCATGTTATTTATTAGTGTTAAATGTTAAATATTGGACATCTTTTATACAAAGTTACATAATACATAGATCTACCATTAAATATTTGCTCATTAATCTTAAACTACGAGGCTTTCTTCCCCATAATAACCACCCGAACGCACACCCAATTTTCCCGGCTATAATATAGAGAGCTAGCTAGTGTGTCATTCGCTACCCACTGCCCTCGACTATAATAAATCTCCTTTTGTTACTACGCTTTTAGAGGTGAACAGCCTTGACCTCTATGTTAAACACCCCCTTTTTTCCTTAAGCATAACAAACGAACTGCAGGCAAATTGCATTGTGAGCAAGCATTATTACTATTTGCTTATCAGAAGATTCATCAACGGTTATAATGCTGCACTTGTCTTCAGAATTAATCTGAATAAATTAATTGTTTGTTATTCAAATTCAGCAAACCGCTGAATAGGTGACTTCTATGAAAATTGCATTACAGTTTAGCGCTTCATTAAAATTTAATTCAAATTGCATAATCTCTAAGCTTTATGAGTCTGGTGACTTGAATTAGTGACGGATCATTAAGCCCTAACAGTTCATAACGGGAATTAAAGGGCGCGATTTACTTATTTTGTTGTCACCTCGAAAACTCTTTTAGAACTCTCAGCATAATACACAGGGCGTTTCCCAAGTGGATGGATAATTACAGTATTTACATACCATTATACAGTGGGAATATAGCATACAGTTCGCCCATCCATTATAAACACTCGAGAGGAATGTAAAGAAAACATTTTCTGTAGTTAAGTTTTAATTCGGAGTATATCAAACTGTGAGAATTCGAATTAACACAATTGAAAGTGCATTAAAACAATAAATATAATTACAACATGTTCGTCTAATTTTATATTCATGCGGACAAGTTTTTCTAGCATTTTCTTAATTTGTCTATTACGGATGGGCAAACTGTAATTACAAAAAAAGAAGCAGTATTAATTACAAATGAAAATTAAGCAATTGAAAATTAACAATATTATAACACATTTGCAAAAAGAGAAAAAAAGCGCTTACATTACTTTTTTACAAATAACTTTCTGGTTGAGCTGCACCGCAGGTATGAAGAAGACAGTTTAGACAGTCTACCAGATTCAACTAATTCAGAAATGGACTGCGTTAAGTAGGACTGGGAAAAATAATCGATTAATCGAAAAATAATCGATTAATCGATTAATCGATCATTTGATTATTTCTTCTTCTATAATCGATTAATCGATCATTTGATTAATCGATTAATCGATTATTTGCTTAATCGATTAATAGATTATAATCGATTAATCGAAATAATCGATTATTTTTCAATAATCGATAATAGATTATGACTTTTGACAATCGCCCAGCCCTACATCCTCATTATCTATTTCTTTACTTAATGCAATTATTATAGTATTATAGTCATATAAATAAACAGTATGTAAATAAAATTTAAAATAACCCTAAGATGATTCCTACAGCTCCGTAAATTAGGGGTGGGCAAGAGAATCGAATAATCGATTAAGGCTGGTTAAAATCGACTATAATCGATTAATCGCTTTTACGATTAATAGATTATAACCGATTTTCAATTATACGATTAATTGATTATTCGAATAATCGATCAATCAAATAATCGATTAATCAAATAATCGATTAATCGATCATTTGATTAATCGATTATTTGCTTAATCGATTAATAGATTATAATCGATTAATCGAAATAATCGATTATTTTTCAATAATCAATTATGACTTTTGACAATCGCCCAGCCCTACATCCTCATTATCTATTTTTTTTACTTAATACAATTATTATAGTATTATAGTCATATAAATAAACAGTATGTAAATAAAATTGAAAATAACCCTAAGATGAATCCTACAGCTTCGTAAATTAGGGGTGGGCAAGAGAATCGTATAATCAATTAAAGCTGGTTAAAATCGATTATAACCGATTAATCGCTTTTACGATTAATAGATTATAACCGATTTTCAATTATACGATTATTTGATTATTCGAATAATCGATCAATCAAATAATCGATTAATCAATAATCGATTAATCGATCATTTGATTAATCTATTATTTGATTATACGATTCTTTCATTTAATTAATCGATTATTTGATTAATTGATTATTTGATTAACCGATTAATCGATTATAATCGATTAATCGAAATAATCGATTATTTTTCTATATTCGATAATCGATTATGACTTTTGACAATCGCCCAGCCCTAGCGTTAAGTAAAGTAGATTAGTAGTGGTAAACAGAACTTGCATGAAATCATGCTGACACTGGCTAATCAATCCATCTGTGTTAGCATAATTTGCTTTACGTAGTAACATTTCAAAAGCGTTGGAAAAATTAGAGATTATAGTGATAGGCCCATAAATTATTCATAGACCCTTCTTAAAAACAGGATAAATTCTAGAATGTTGATGGGTAGCGAAAGACCAAGTGTCTTTCGTTATTGAAGGCTTGTTGAATGTTTGTTTGATAGCTACAGATATTTGTAAGGATGAATTTTTCTAAAAAGTTGGAACATACATAAAACTGCAAATTTTGCATGTATAATATTTGCTACAAATGATGCATTACGTCATAGTAGTGAGCAGAACTTAACCATTTAATATATTCCTGGATGTTTAATTCAAAGTCAAGGACTGTCTTTATTACCCGCTTTTCATTCGAGCCATGAAATATACACATCGAGCATTCATAATGCACAAAAAACACCTAGAATAAAAAGCCATTCTGGAATAATTAAATTCGGCTTTGTAAAGAATAATGTTAGCGGTAGACATGACGCGGTAATAGAATTAATTTAAATTTTCTTTGTAGATAACATGAAATTACCGCTTGACGAAAGGAAAAAATATAACGACTTGCTGTTGACACCTACGGAAAATCAGATAAAAATCTTTGCGTCCCAGTCGCATGTTTTAATTATTTTCAAATGCTCAGATATTTTTAAATTTCTTCCATCGATTTTAATGAAAAGAAAGGATACATTCATATACCGAGTGACCATTGAAAACACAAGATTTATCAGCATTTCTATATCTGACAGGCCGTGTGGTCATTAAGTCTAGTTGATGTTGAGGGTCTCGTGTGTCCAACATACAACTACTGAAAATTTCTACATGCTTACAGGTCACGCATCGTAGAGTGGCCCCCGAATTGCGCACAAGTTAGAAAGACGTGGCCAGTATGCGGTAGAGACAGTAGATGCAAAATCCATTGCGCATTTAAATCTAAGGGGCCATGCTACGATGCGTAAGTTGTACATTTGTACGCATATTATTTGTTAATTCCATATTTCTGATACTGACCCTGTTATACCGGGTGACCACAGGATCTAGTACACTCAAAATATTCTGTATTTTTAAAAATGTAAATATAAATTTGAAATTTGGAAATTGTTACTAAGACGTAAAAACATGTTTTAATGCTATTTTCTCGATGTCTGTTCCTCCGTTTTAACGGACGTGACACCAACGTCTTTTTCTTAATTGTAAAACCCAATTTTTTTTGTGATTTCGATGATGTTAAAGTTTGTCTACATAACTGCTTTTTTAAATTTGAAAAGTAGCCGATTTATCACCAATTTTCTTTTTACATAAAGTTGGCCATGGAATAAATATTTCAAATTACAAATTTCTTGATGCAAGCTGTGAAATAATTGTGAAACAGAATAAAGTAATTCTGTACTCAAAACAAAAGAACAAACATTTTGAAAATTGCATCAAACCATGTGTTTTATGTCTTATCAACAATTTTCAAATTTCAGATTTATGTTTAAAAATACGGAATATCTTGGGGGCGTACCATGTCTTGTGGTCACCCGGTATAACAGGATAAATAACAAAAACATATAATTAACAAATAATATGCCTACAAATAACACGTCCAGTTTTCAGTAGTTGTATGTTGGACAAACGGGACCATAAACTCCTACTAGGCCTAAAGTCCATCTGGCTCATCTCAGTTATAACAATGCTGATAAATCTTGTTGCTTGGCATACATTTGAGAACACACGTAAGGTAGATAGATATTAGCGAAAATTACGAACATAACAACAATGGACAATTACATAGTTGATTCTGAAACCACGAAAAATGTATCGAGAAAGCTACAAAAGAAATTGTGCAATAAGAATTTACTTAGTCAACTCATAAAATATATATCGTTCCGACACATGTAACAAAAAAAGTTACTGTTACTCCCAATAAGAAAATACCTATCAAAAATAAATCATTCAGTTCAATATCTGCCCTCAGTTCATTTAATAAAACAACCGGTGTAGAATATAGCTTGTCTTTATGGACATCTACCCATCGAGACGCGTATAAACATAATCTTCTTTTACGGCAGCCGAGTTCGCCAAATTTGAGCCAGTTCCAACACTGTCGAAACTTCTGCAGCCATTTTGTATTATCAGTAGCTACTGTGCTGCACGTAAAACCATTTAAACTTATAACTGCATCAGAGAAGTGGCCATATGTTGCACTATATATATAAAAGTATGTTTAAACTTAATTTCACGAGTGGTCGAGCAACGTTATATAACTGTTATTATTTCTATTTAACATTTAAAATACGAACAGGAATAGCGGCCATTATCTGAACCCTAGTGCATTTAATGTGATACAATGTGGTAATAAAGAAATGGACCAACGATGTTTGCAATATGACGGGTGTCAGGATGGAGGATGGCATTCTCTTTCAGTTGTAAATAGTTAGTCTGAGAAATGAACCGAGTTCTTGCTGTGTATCGACGTACGTATTTTTGGCACATCCTTTCAAGGATGTGTAGTTGGATAACGAGGGCTTATTTTGAAAAATATTATATGAAGAACTCACCTAAATTGTCGACACGGAATCGACAGTTCAATCTTTCGCATTTTATTACGGACACCTTGTATAATGGCTGCTGATTTGCATATCTGTTTTAGAAAGGTTGCCATCAGGACTTGCTTGCTGCGCACAACAAATTAGTAGAGTTGGCAAGTTGTGCGGCTAATCAGTGGTGCAACAGCAGGTAGATAGATATCTGGTGAGGCAATGACCGGCTGGCGGACAAATCGAAGCGAGTCGCGAGACTACTCAATTGTTGTATGTCGTAGTGTTTACACGCTAATTTATTCCTCTCCGTTGTATTTCATGTTGTTGTATTGTTGATTTTATTTGTTGTATTTTATTGTTGATATTAATTTTATAAAATATGACAGACGTGCGCAAGCGTAAAAAACGGCCATACGCTGCCAAAGTGAATAAATCTATCAGTGAATTCCCGGATTTATTCTACAATGGTGCTATAATAATTTGTAAGGTATACGAGACTGACCTGATGTGCTGGGACAAACGTGATTGTAAACGTCACGTAAATTCTGTGCAACATAAAACTAAAAAAAAAATGGCGCGCCATTGACAACACAGTTTATGTTCGATTTACTGTTAATGCTGATTGTCTGTGATCTTCCGCTGAACATACTCGATAGACAACGATATCGGGAGTTCTGGAATAAATACAATCCCAGGATGACGTTACCAAGTTGCGCAACGTTGCGTAACTATGTACCAACTATACGTGAAGACATTGTAAATAAGATTAAATGTGTATTAAAAAATACACGGCTGTGGTTGTGTTGACGAGACGACAAATAGTGAAAAACTTCTATTGTAAATGTTTTAGTACGTGTACTGGACCCTCTTAAACCGACATTTCCACTATTACTAGCTAGCAAAAGGCTAACTGAGTGTACTGGCAAAACAATTACGCGGGTGGTGCTGGAGACGTTAGAAAAATTTGATCTGTCAACAAGTCAAGTGTTGATGTTTGTGACCGATGGTGCCGTGACAATGCGTTTGGTAGGCCGTTTTCTTCATGAACACGGTTGTAGGTTGGTATAGGTTACGTGTAAAGTGCATGCTTTACATCTTGTGGCAGAAACTATTCGACAAGGTTTTCCAGAGTTAGATGCATTAATTGGCAAGTACAAAAAAGTGTTCCTTAAATGTCGTAAACGTCTTCGCTCACTTCACAGCAAGTGTCCCGATATTCCCGAACCACCACAACCGATTCTTACACGTTGGAGAACATGGTTGAAGGCAACTCTTTATTATGCTGTGTAACGGTCCATTTTTTAGATATAATTAACTTGCGTCACATTTAATGCTAATTGCATAAATTGGTTTGAGGTCAACCTTAAAAATTCTAGGACCGATTTAAATAAATTGTATATCTTTGATATAATCCAAGCGACCACTGGACCTTTAGTGCACTAGCGAGAACACTGGGGTGTGAGGGAACAAGGGGTAACGCTGATACCAGGACGATTAGGTTTTTTGAAGGAGACGCTCGGAAGCCACGGCACCGAGCGGGTGTGTTTTGATGTACGTTACCTTGTGCTAATTACGTTTGAGTACGTTATCTTAGTCTTTTGTATATGGAGACAAGGCTGGTACGTCCAAGCAGTGAGTTGTGTGTATTGTACGTTGCTTTTACGGGCACTACTACGTTGGAGATTTTGTCTGGCTGAGCAGTTATGGTTGAGAGGTTACGAAGTATGTAGCCTAAGAAAGATATATGAGTTGGTAAGGTTATCTTCCTTCCAATTATTGTTCAAATAGGTACCTATTAAGTAATAAACAGCCAGCTTCCGTTTTGAGTGCGAGCTGGAAATTTGAAAACTAAATTTGCATCAACGGGCTGATTTGCCTGTCTAATGAACTAGAGGTGGAGAAAGCCCCCTAGACCTTTTTATTTTGCTATTGAGCTGTGCGAGACAATTTAAGGAAAAGTAACCGTTCTTTCCCCTTTCAGCGGCACTAGTGCGTGTAACTGTTTTTAGACTTGTATAACTATTAAAACAAAAAAAGGGAAGGCGGGTGGCTCCCTAAACAAACTTATTAAGTGAGCTTAAGAATTTCTGTAGTTTTAAGATTGTGTAGACAGCTTATTATTTGCTTACCACGCCCTGAATGAGCCTTTTGTCATTTAAATTATGAATATATGTAGGTATTTGTTTTTTTATTTTTTGTATCAATTCAGCCAACTTAGGTAAACTAAGTAAATTAAAATAGCAAGGGAAAACCCCTCGTTACAGCTGAATATATACAGTTTTTACAGATCTTCTCCAGTTTATGATAATAAAGCTAGTTCAGTAAGCTAGTTATGAGGGTAAGTTGTGCAGACATTGTTATAAATTGTAACAGTTAATTGTTTTTAGTTACTAGTTAATTTCTTATTACGCTTATTATGACCCGTACGCACATTTCTGGCAACTCTACAAATTAGTTTTAAAATTTAACCGTAGGACTGATCTTAGAGCAAAATAATAAAATAGTGGAAAATGTGAGAAACAACTTTTCACAAAAGTAACAACTACAATAAGCAGTTGTTATTGTATCACTATGATTGACATTTAATCAAATAAGTAAATCCTGGTCTCAGAGGACAGGAATTACATTTTCCCGATACAAATAAGCCACTTTACAGTGTCTGTCCTTCGCCGAAGAAATGAAGCATAAAATAAAACTACAACGGTTTATCGATCGGTACGATTATATTCTGACATAGAGTAAACATCCAACGATTCCGTGATCAGTGATGTGTTCGCGAAGGAACGTTTTTTTCCCCGTTAAATTACAAGCGACGGGGGTGATATAATAGAAGCCTCGAAATATTATAATTATTTTGAATAGAGTTGATTTTAATTTCAAAGCAGCTCCAACAAAAAGAGGGAAACCTGTGACTAAAATATTAATGAATAATTTAAAAGGAACTCGGAATACACATAGAGCGGAGTTTCCATTAGGATTTTCACTTATTTACTGTCGCATTAACTCTATTAATAGGGCAGAGTTGAATATGGTGGCTGACGGTTGTAAGTCCATTGCTAATAGGTTATGAAAATTAATCAACGACACACATTAGTACCTATTAGGATATTCAGCAGCAATAAAAAAACGTAAATTGCTGGCCAAATTAAACTAATGTAATTATTCGGTCAAAGTAGTCAAAAAAATAGTAGTAAGTTTACAATAATTCGCATAGAGCTGAAAATTGGTACAGATCCTGGGAACAGTATTGCAAATAAAATGTCAAAAATCCCCATCGATCCCACTTCTGCTAAAAAAGTTATTCAAGGTCAAATGTCAAAAATATTGGTTTCTTGCATTTTTCTGGTAAACGGTAAGTTTTATCATAAAGATAGGTCAGACAAAAGTTGTAGACCATGAAATTATCTACAAAAATTGTTCTTATACTTTTTTTCCTAAGAATCCCCATTCCTGAGAAATCGCGATTCTAAAAGTTGAAAAAGTCGTATTCTACATAATATGCACACATTTCCGCACGACCTGTGAGGTAGTGTACTTGGCGCATTTTTTTAACGTGGTGTCCCCGGTAGGCATACTCCACGATCTATTGTGAATGAGTTTTGTTAAAAAATATTCTATTAACTAAAAAATGATACTATTGGAAATGATTTAAGTGGCTCGAATTATTGTTGATTTCGGGAAAATGTTAATCTGACTGATAATCTTCAAATGCTACTTCAACAGTAATGTCTTCTTCATCTTCTTCTTCTTCTTGTTCTTCTAGCTGGATATCTGAAAATTGTTCTGAGAAAGATACATCAGTTGTCTACTCATTGATATCATAAATATCTTCATCTGTTGCATTTGATTCAACATTGGAGCAAGACTGGCCTTGACAATTGGTACATACTGGTGAACAAAATAATCCGACTGTTTTACAGCCACATTTTGCACTACAACCTTTTTTGCAATTGCAAAAAATGGCCGCGTTGTAACTTCGATTTTTAAGTTTCCAAAATGTTTTCAATTGCTAAATCATTAAAAATTTAAATATATCTTTACTATTTTCGCTGTATTCAAAATAATCCAATCAAATACTAATCTGTGTCGAATATATCCCATACTGTCGACTACATATTAAAATTAAGCTGACGTTTGACAGACGTGCTACGCCGCCTGTATATCCAGGGTGAAAAAATTAACGAATCTCATTAAAGCAAGAAAATAATATTCACACACGAACTGCATATTTTCACAGCTCTCGGCGTTCTATTAAAACATAATAAAATGTCACTTTTCATTTTGTCACATGCTTTATGAAGTCACGTATGTTTTGCTTTTGATGTGTCGGCGCATAATAAAAACTGCTTCATGTCAGCATAATTTTATTTCACCGGCTTAATGCGCCCAGGGAAAACTATTCCCATTTTCCATGATGAAAATTAAATTAGGCAAAACGTATATAACGGAGGGAGAGAGAGAGAGAGAGAGAGAGTTCGTATGTTTAATATCTAGTAGGTACGTGTTTAAATAGCCGTAATTTGCACATTTGTGTCGATACATTGTATTTATACAGTACTGGGATTCACTAAATTTGCAACGCAATTTTTAAATCAATGAATGAACGTCTACTCATAAATGCTTCTACGGCCAAACACCGCACCGTTCTTAAAAGAAACTCCATTAGATCATGTGTGTAATACGCCTATCGCCAGTCTAATATATTTTACAAACAAAACAAGATAGATTTATTGGGGTTCAAAATAAAACAAAAAAGATTTAGTGCCATATCTCCAAAAAAAAAACAGTTATGCAGCTACGGACACGTGTTTCGGAGTTATTGCCCCTCATCAGCGTAGCGTAGCTAAGGAATTGGATCTAGGATGGGATAGATTAGGAACAAGAACTAAGATACGGCTGGAAAGTACAATACATTGTACTCAATTAGTGCCTTCATGTTTCACAAATTGGGCTTCGATGAGCACAGTTGACACATAGAGCTCTATGTGCACTGCCCGTTTCCACCTGGCGTATACAAATAAAATAAGATAGATTTATTGGGGTTCAAAATAAAACAAAGAAGATTTATTGCCATATCCCCAAAAAAACCAGTTATGCAGCTACGGACACGTGTTTCGGAGTTATTGCCCCTCATCAGCGTAGCGTAGCTAAGAAATTGGATCTAGGATGGGAAAGATCAGGAACAAGAACCAAAGTAAGGCTAAAAAGTACAGTACACAGTACTTAATTATTGCCTTCATGTTCCCATGTTCCACAAATTGAGCCTCGATCAGCACAGTCGACACATCCCATCCTAGATCCAATTCCTTAGCTACGCTACGCTGATGAGGGGCAATAACTCCGAAACAAGTGTCCGTAGCTGCATACTTGTGTTTTTTTTTGGGAATATGCACTAAACCTTCCTTGGTCTAAATAGTCTAGTTCACAATTTAAAACGGTGTTAATTAGTGATAAAGGTTGTAAAAATATGGGTGATGGCTCATTGGATTCGGAATGACGTCTAGAAAAATGTGTAAAAAATTGTTTACAGCACATAAAAAATTGCAAAAGTTATTAACAAATTAAGATAAAAAAAGGCATTTAGTTTTTCGCAAATAATTCAGAAACTATTAATAATTAAGGAATTAAAAAAAAACGATTCTTAAAGAGGACGAAATTTCCGATAAAAAAGTCCTAACTCCCGGAACTGTTCCTCTGTTGTTAATAATTGTAATTTAATGGTGAAAATAGTGCTCCGCTCGGCGAACGCGACGCTGCCGCAGACCTCAGAATCTGACCGTAGCAACAACAAACAATTTTTTTAGCTATAAAATATCAATTAAAAAATTTCAAAAAATTATTGGATCATCTAAACATTCCAAGGAACGATATCCATTTAAAAAAAATTTTTTTCATCCATTTTTCATAAAATGCGCTTATTGTTAATTAAAAAATTTTTTTTTGGAGTTCACGTTTATGTTTATAATCAGATAATTGTTAAACTAAAGACGTGAAAATTATAACCGACGCTGCATACATTGTGACAAGTATACTTTATGAAATAATCACATCACGATATTTTTAATTGCTATAGTTCATTAGTTATTAATCTTTTACGTTAACAGAAAACTAATAAACCATAAAAAAGGTGAAAAATTTTTTTTTATCAATATTTGTTATTATCACTGTTTAATATCAAAACACTATTAGATTTTATAATTTTTAAATTTTTTAATGATATTTGTTTAAAGAAATGTTATAAACAAATGGATTAGTTGCATATTTTAGAAATTTTTTTTTTTTGCCAAATTATAAGTATGTGTCTATGTGTGTGTGTGTGTCTGTGTGATTCGTGATAGTAGCTACAATTTTTGAGATAAAGCTTTCAAATTTGGTACACACATTCTAGGGGTAAAGGAAGAGATTGAGTTCCTTGATAAGCAAAATCGCTACCCTGTAACGGGGTCTGGCGGGCCCTAATATCTCTATTTCCAACTTTACGAAAAAATTTATTCGTGATGAAAGTTTATAAATTAGATCTGTTATACAAACATATTATAATATTATGTTCAAATAGTTAAATAAAGTTGTAAATTAAAATTTTGTAAACATTTTGGCAACACCATATAATTGGAATTTTGATTGACGCTTCTTAAAATTTGAAATGTCTAAAAAAAATATTAGTGACATTCCACCAATGTGACTTTTTTGAAACGTCAAAAATTACTTTTATTGCAAACTCCACCACATGTCGAATCTTACTACGGTGAAGAAGTTCTGATACCCAAGTAATTGGATGCGGTTTTTTACATAAAACACCAATGTGTGTTTCCGATTTTAAATTATTTAGGTATATTCCCAAAAATTTTACTTCATTTACTTGTGCTATAGATTTTCCCTTATTTCTTATAAGATATGATTCATTCACTATTTTGAAATGAGGAGTAATATTTATAAAAATCGTCTTATCCGAATTAAAAATAATTTGGATCTGTTAATCCATAGTGTAACTTTGTTAAGTAATAGTTGGGTATCTGCCATAACGTCATTTATATTATCAAGACAACACAAGAGACTGTTATCATCTGCAAACTTCACCAAATTTCCCTCAGCAGTTTAGGCAGATCATTTACGAATAAGAGAAATAAGAACAGTCCAAGTACGGACCCTTGCGGTACCCCATGTTCAATATTTAATTGTTCAGATTTTATTTTATCAATTTCGACTAACTGAGACTGAGACTGAAAAATAATATCGTTGATATTATTTTAAAGCCAAATAAGGAGAAAAATCAGTATGTATCAATGACCTCTGAATTCCTGTTTGAAGTTATAATGTAATAAACTTTATAAATTAGTATTATTTAAAATATTCAACCATATTATTACTAAAAATATACCATGTAACTATTATCTGTATATTTTTCAGTGATAAAGTTATGCAGTAAAATGAACACGATTTTATTTATTTCTCGAAAAAAAGCAATGTCGTTAATATAATTTTAAAGCCAAATTAGGAGTGAAATTATGTATAAATTTGAATTTTTGTCTAATTCAGTTTTATCACCCTCTCTAACATATACGTCACTGGTAAATAGTATACCAATAAACAAATAAATAACTAACTTCATCCTTTTTTTAATAGTAGGATGTGTCAAGTTGCAGAAGAACCAAACAATTCCTTTATAATGATTAGGGAATTATTTGTCTATTTAATTCTGAAGTCATTGCACCAAACGATACGCCGCACAGAGGACGGAAACGCCGAAAAGCTGGCCAAAATATAAAGGCATTGAGCTATTTTACTGAAATTGTACATACAGGGGTTTTTTTGTGTCGCTGATCAAGAAGTTGAATTTTGAAAAAAACAAAATGGCGGCCATGAAATCCCCCCAAAATATACCAAAAACCGCCAATTATCGCTGCATTTTTATAAAACTTTGTATACAGTTTTTTTGGGTCGCTGATGAAGAATCCCATATAGAATTTCAAAAAAATTACGGCCAAAAATATATACATAGTTCAAAAATTATTATTGAATTGAAGCGAATTCATGTGTTTCATTTGTTTCGGGAAAATTAGGATCTGGGGAATGGAATAAAAATGTGTAATGACTTTGAACGCATGAGTTGAGAACGCATGACGTTCTCATTTCATGAGAACGCATTCAAAAGGAGCCCACTTTATCGTGCACGAATGTGCATGCATCCGTGCATTCGCGCACAATTTGGTCAATATCTCGCAAAGATGCAAAAAGATGCAACTAATTTTTTATACACTTTCGAAAAAATGTTCATTGAACACATTCCAATAAGTTTCAAGACCAACCATCACCAACCGCGTAACTTATGGCTTTTTTTGTGGAGTTTATGAATCGTTGCATGTACAAAAATGCACTCCACTTCGATAATTATTTACTAATTACCATATAAATAAACTGATCTGATACTGAGATATTTTAATTGTACTTACTTTCTGATGCAGAATCCATTTTTATGACACAGAAAACTGCACTTTGAGAATTTTTATGCTGCAGACAAAATTTATCGATTTTTGAAGCGTTGCGAGCTGCCTAAGTGACGCGCTGCACGGTCGCACAATAAGTAATTTTCTCGCTCAGGTAGTGAACCCGGACCGGTATTAACGGTCGTTTCTAATGCTAGGGGTACCACTACAACGATTTAAAACGTTTCCATTTAAAAAAAATCTTCATTTTTTAAATTTTGGCCAGCTTTTTGGCGTTTCGGTCCACTGTGCGCCGGCGGCCGTTCAAATAACACACCCTTTCTTTAATGATCAATTTCCATTCTTTTATTAAAATGTTTTTAATGCGTATTTCATATGGTTGAAATTAGCGAGTGAAAGTTCTTGATAATAGGTTTTTTTAGGCTACCATTTTGATAGCATTTATTAATATTGCGACGTTGTTACATTAATCGATAAACTCATAGAATATGCTCTACATGAGCAAAACAACAACACCTCTGACAGATTCATTGATGCTTACACAACTCGTGTTTTGTTAAAATTAGAAGAACCACTCACCTGTATAATTCTGAGTATGAGCGTTGTGTTCTGAAAGTCGTATTCCAACGAGAAGTGTATCTGCCCAACATTTTCTGACGGTTCCGAATTGTCAATGTACATATCCACCAGAGATATTGAGCGGTTCTGCAGGAAAGCCATCTGGAAAGAAAAAATGCCAACCAAGTGTTAATTAAATAGGTAATGGCTTCTTCTGCCTTGGCTTTAGGCCTGTCGTGAATTGGTGTTTGTTGATTAGGCTCTAATACACCAGGAAAGCAATTTTAACATTTATAAAAATTTAATTTTTTTGAAATATCCAATTGAGTAAAATCTGGTCCTCGAGGTGGCCTCTAAGGCTTAAAATTTGGTCATTCATATGACCATTTCAATGTATGTTAACAACTATCAACTTTAAATGATAAGTGCTTTTCATTGATTTTTACAAATCAGGGCCACAATGTTGACCCACTCCGTAGGAAAGGTTTTGTTTTTGTTACATACTAACCTTTGAAATATTTTATTTAAATTAATAGCCAGAGTCTGTATTTTTCCATGTCGTATTAGAATAGCAATCTTGCTGTTAGCCAGACAACTTTTTATGTAAAAACCGTGAAAGTACAGGTTGTATTGAACACGAGAAAACCAATTAGAGATTCCCTTCTCGTTAAGTAATTGAATACTAATTTGCAGTTAGCTTGTAATTTAATTAAATTACGTAAAACTTCAATTTAAAATTTATTAGTGCCTTGAATAGGCTTCAAAATGTAAATTAAAAATAAGAAGGGCCTTATCAGAACACGAATAATGATCAATTTCCTAATATAGGTAAGTATTCTTGAACTTGAACCCTGGTATATATGAGAATATTAACTTAATGCCGATTTGAGTGAGACGTTTGTTAAAAACTTATCCGTTTAAGTTAATAATACTTTAAGCGTAAGCTAAGAAAATATAACTTTATATACAAAGTTAGATTTATCAGAAACAAACATTTGTGAAATTAATAATAAATCTTTGTAAGAATAACAAATGATTAATTAATATAGAATCTCCAAAAAGAGACGAAAATGAAGGAATTTATCATTCAGACAGAAATAAAATTATCAAAACTTTGTCTTTCTAATTCAAGACAATTATACTTATTTCTGGTCGGAAATGAAAGCAATTCCTAAAAGTTGAATTTTCGTAAATCACTCAAATTGAAACACTAGAAGTTCCCATCTATTACTGATCATTTACGATTTGAATGCAAAGAATCGTAACAGACTACAATTTTTCCAATAATGCAGCTTAAGTCGTAGTCGGATAGATGGGGACGTTTAGTACAGTTCATCCGACCAATTTACGTTTATAGCAGTAGTTGATGCGATGAAGGTTCTTAATACGGAACGCACAAGAATTGAACTCATTAGTATTTGTATTGTTTAAACAATTACAAACAATTTATATAAACAAGTATTTTTCTTCAAATCAAAAATCAAATTAAAATTCTTTATTTACTATTATTTACAATTCTACTTAAAGCTAGATAGCTCATTTACTTCATTTATAAAATAAAATAAATAATATAGAAACATGGGTACATGTTTTGCCCATTCCTAATTCTTCGATGATATTTAATCAAAAGTGAATTTTTTATTTGAGAAATAACGTTTCAGATCGACATCATAGATGTCTTTGGGGCGGATAGCGACTTGCGAAGCAAGTACCGAGAGCGGCGACCTCTAGCCCAGGTGGACTAAACTACTGTTATTAAATATGATTTGAACGAAACAACTACTCAGCGGGCAAATACCCCGACCTGCATTGGATTATACCTTCAAATCATGATAGATCGGTAGCCAATATCATTTGTCAATTCCCAACCAGATATAGACCGGTTTCGAACTTATTAGTTCTCCTCAGTATGCTATAGGTTATGGAACAGACAAATGTTAGTGGCCAACCTGCTAGTCATATACTGACTAAGGTAAATTGAGTAGTAGCATTTGGATCATCATCACACAAAAAATACTTTTTTTAAACGGAACATTCTGTTATTCCATAACCGTTTTATTAAATGAAAAGAGTATTATACTGTGGTATTTAGGTTTTTGGATTTGCATGCAACGTTGCCAAGTTATTTAACATTTTCTGGAAATTTAAGGATTTATAAGGGTCCGTTTAATAATTTTTATTTACCTATGAAAACAAGCTGGGTAAGTAAATATTATACTATTTTTAGTTCATACTACACGCTAAGTATTAGTACCTTTTTTACATTATTCTATTTTACAGGGTGTCCATGACGGCATGTCAATTAATGCGAATTTCAAATGGGAAAAACTTTGCTTTTTTAAATAGAACACCCTATATTTTTTTACATGGTTGGATTCCTCCTTCGAATTGCTTTCTTTTTTTGTATAACACTTCCTATACCTAACCATTGAAGTTTTCGAGAAAATTAAGGTTTTCTCTTTAAAATTGCGATCATAGTAAAAATTAATACAATTTTATCAAGAATGTCTTTGGAAAAACAAAAATTGTGCTGTCAAACTGATATTTTGTGGTTTACACGTAATTAATTTTACTTGGTGGTGATTCTTCTGTATTTCTCAATTGAGTTATTTATTTTTGTTAAATAAATTATGATATTTTCACACGAAGAGTTGATCGACATGGTTTATGCATTGGGAGAGGAGGAGAGAAATCCGCTATTGGCATCAAGAATTTATATTCAGCGTTATCCAGAACAAAGACATCCTCACCATTCTGCATTTGAAAGGTTGCGAGAAAGGTTTGAACGAACTGGACATGTAAATTATGAAAAACATGACCGTACAAAACTAGCAACAAATGAAGAAAAAGTGTTTCAAGTTACATCAAGTGTCGTTGAAGATCCGCATAAAAGTACTAGAGAAATTAATAGACAACTTGACATAATTCAATCCTCTGTAACAAGAATAATGAGGACACAAAACTTTCATTCTAATCATATTCAACTGCTTCAGGAACTAGAGCCAAATAATTTCGAACATAGGGTAACATTTTGTGAGTGGACACTCAATAAGATTCACCAACAGCCGCAATTTCTTGATTTCGTGCTATTCACTGATGAGGGCACATTTCATAAAAATGGTTGTATTAATAGACATAACTTACACTACTATGATACCATGAACCCTCATTTTACGAGAACTGTAGATAATCAACACCGATGGTAACTCAATGTGTGGACAGGGATAGTAGGTGAATATGTAATTGGACCGCATTTCTTTAATGGTTACTTGCCTGGGAATATGTATCTCGATATTTTATAATATGTATTAGGAGGATTGTTAAACGGGTGTCCTTAAAGTGTCTTACAGAGGCTGTGGTTCCAGCATGACGGAGCTCCACCCCATTATAGTATTGCCGTAAGAAACTTTTTAAAGGTTACATTTGGTGACAATTGGATAGGTCGAGGAGGACCAGTTCAATGGCCACCAAGGTTGCCAGATTTGACAAAATTGGACTTTATTTTGTGGGGGTACATTAAAGGATTAGTGTACAAAACATCACCAACTACAAGAGAAGACATGCAGCAAAGAATTCGACTAGCGTCCGACACCATCACGCCTAACATGTTGCAAAATGTAAGTGACTCATTTCTTCATAGAGGCAGAATTTGTAATTTACAAATAGGAGGTCACGTTGAGCATATTTTGTAACTTGTTTTATTTTTTCCTCTTCTATTTACTGTTTACGTTCAAAATTACACTTTTATTTTGTTATGTACGTACCTAAGGTGAGGTGTAAATTTTGTCATTCAAGTTCAATAAATTTGCTACTTTTACTGTTTCCTTTACGATTTTATAGAAAACAATTTTTCGCCTGAGCGCAATTTTTGTTTTTTCAAAGTCATGCTTGATAAAATTGTTTTAATTTTTAGTATGATTGTGAGGTTAAATAGAAAACCTTAATTATCCCCAAAAATACAACAGTTAGGTATAGCAAGTGTTATACAAAAAAAAAGTAATTTGAAGGAGGAATCCAACCATGTAAAAAGATACAGGGTATTCTATTTAAAAAAACAGAGTTCTTCCCATTTGAAATTCGCATTAATTGACATGCCGTCATGGACACCCTGTAAAATGGCATAATATAAAAAAGGTACTAATACTTAGCGTGTAGTATAAACTAAGAATATTATAATATTTGCTTACCCAGCTTGTTTTCATAGGTAAATAAAAATTATTAAACGGACCAATCCTTAAATTTACAGAAAATGTTAAATAACTTGGCAACGTTGCATGCTAATCCAAAAAACAAAATATCATTGTATAATACTCTTTTTATTTAATAAAATGGTGATGAAATATACAGGGTGTTCCATTTAAAAAAAGTATTTTTTGTGTGTAACAGAAAACTTAAGCACCCTGTAGATTTCACAATAATTTGATCGATCTTATCGACCCAAAAAACTTTTGTATTTAATAAATTGTATCACTAACGGTTCAAAGGTTATCGAAGAACACACTATTGACTCACCCTGTATAATATACGAAAATTCAAAATTTAGATAATTAGGGTTCCAAAAAATGTAATCCCATTGCCGGAATTTGTCTGATTTCAATCAATGTAGTATAACAAATATTTAAAAAAAGTGTCATTCAAATTGGTTCGGTTTAAGTGGGGTCCGAAGTTTTGCCGATTTTTTGGCCTCATTGACTCGACTCCATATATAATAAAACTCGAAAATTCTGAGGCTGAATTCACATGGAAACGTGAACACGCATCCATAGCGACCAAAGGCCAATAGCAAAGCAGCTATGTTATCACGGGCCTAATCTAGCTGCTTTGCTATTGGCCTGTGGTTGCCACGGATGCGCGATCAGTGTGATCACGTATCCATGTGAATTCAGCCTCAGACATGAGTGTCTAAACCAATAGGGATTGTCGGTAATTGCCCATAATGTTTAACCATTCCAGGTACGCTTACTTGTCGCTTTAAGTAAATTGACTGCAATCAGTTTTATTTTAGCTCTTGATTGAACATAGAGTTTAAAATTTCCAGTATTCCACGAACCCGTTTAGAACTTTTAATTTGTCCAAGAATTTTAGAGCGGGAATGGAGAGCTTCTTAAGGCTGCGTTAGCACGCCTTCGTCGCCAGGATTACCAATATAAAACTTTAAATGCTGTTAAAATTATTCAATTGATGAACAAAAGATGAAAACAAATAATTTGTCATAAATACTATATGGATTGAATACATAAAATTACATGCAATACTAATGCGTTTTTTCTTTGTCAATAAGAAGTACGTTATTTTATTTGGTGTGATGTCATGTCACAATGCTATATTAAATAAATAGCCTTTCCTATACCAATACACTAATGTACTGATAAAATACAAAAACACAACACAGCTCAAGGGAACCCTTTACGTTTATATCCTTTTTTTAGATAGTTGTGTAAAGAAAATAATATATGAGAGTCTACATTTAGATGTTTCTGTGACTTTATAATCCAATAAGGATTTAAATTCGTCGGATGAACTTTGACATGTGCAACTGTATAGGAATTATTTCTATTTAAAAACATAATCTTCATTAGGATGGAACTAGTTAGTTACTATACGAGAAAAAAAGATAACCTAGGTAAATAAATGCGTAATATGTTAAATTTTCGTTAAGTAACGTCAAGTTTTCGAATACAGAACGATCAATAATTACAACAACACATTAAACATTGAATACGACACCAAACAACGACATCAATTTGGTCTATACATGACCCAACAGTTAACATATACATTACACTTCAGGCATATTTTAAACAGTTATATACATATACATAAATTACACGGTAACGTATTCAGTTGTCTTCAATACAATTTGACTGATTTTGTTAATAGTTCTTCGACTTAATTTAAAATATTTTAAATAAAACTGTCAAAATAAGAGGACTAAAGTGATTATTCAAATTATATGTCATCTGTTGAAATTTGACCAACGAAAATTCAAAAAAATTAGATTGTTTGTCCACTTCAAAAGTTTGCTTTATGATCGCTATGGATATCAAAGTATTCACTTTTTAATTTTTGGATAAAAGAAAAGTCAAAATTTGACAAATAACCACAAATATTAAACAAAAATTTAATGAACAGATCTATGAATACCGTTCATAGTCAAAGTACTGTTTATTTCAAACTTATCTGTAACATAAAAAACGTCTATTTCTTTGATAACTTTACCACCGCCAAAGAAACTGATGTTTTTTATGTTGCAAACAAGTTTGAAATAAACTTTATTTCAGACTATTTTTGGGGCGCAATCATGTTTGCTTGCAAACCAGGGCCATCGGGGTTTTCTGGTTCAAAAGACAACCCAAAAAATCATCGTGGATAGCACCTCAAAAATAATCAACCTTTATATTTTGACTACTCATGATTATTAAATATCATATCATGTTTAATGATAGAATAAAACACTTTACTTAGTTTCTTATCATTGTTTTTATTGTAACTAAAAGTTACTGCAGTTTCGACACTTAACATGCCATTTTCAAACGATTTGTAACAAGTGAATGAAGACATAAAAGAATTTTTACAGTTTTGTATCTATAAAGTTGACCGGATTATGTACATAAGTATTTAAAATACAAATGAGATTACGGAAATTTTACAAATTCAGTTCGGATTAATCAAGTTTTTATATGCCTTAGGGTGACCAGATATCTAAGCATTTAACAATAATAACTAGGTACTTAATGATATATGATACAGGGTGTTCCAACCAAAAGTAGGTACCCTGAATAACTTTGGAGATAAAAATTTTTTAAAAAACTGGTGAAACACGTCGACCTTGTTTCCAAGGGGGACATATTTTAATGTAATACTTGTATACCTATCATCATCCCTCTACCTTACAAGGCCACCCCCTCTAAAAATTCAAATGGCAAAAGGGGTCGAGTGATACATCTTTTGAAAGGTCTTTCAATTCTCTACATAACTGTGTATTTTTTTAAACTTTTATCGATTCGTTCCTGAGAAATAATTGTTTCATTATTTTAGGTTCGGGAAATAAAAATAAAAGAAGCAGTCTAAATTATCGTATGTATTGTTCAAAATGACCCCCACCGACTTCCATACAGTAGTATAATCTATCTTGAAATTCTGTACGACCATTTCTGAACACATCTGGAGTCAATAAACGGCATTCTCGAACAATTCTTTCACGTAACTCTTCCAGAGATGCGGGTTTTGTTGCAAATACCTTCGATTTCAAATGTCCCCACAGAAAGAAATCCAAGGGAGTTAAATCGGGTAACCTAGCGGGCCACTCCACAGGACCCTCTTCTTCCAATCCATCACTCAGGAAACCGATTATCCAAAAATTGACGGACTGCTATAGCAAAATGTGGGGTGCTCCATCCTTCTGAAAAAAGTTCACCCTCTAAAAATTATCATCTTCTTCGAGGATTTGGGTAATCATTGGGTCGATGTTATTTTCTAACAGATCGAGGTACCTTTCGCCATTTAAATTGTCAGGAATAACAAACGGCCCGACAACGTGATCCCCTAAGATGCCAGCCCAAACATTTAACTTCTGAGGCCTTTGGGTATGAGTTTCCATGAACAAATGTGGATTGGTTTCATTCCAATACCTACAATTGTGCCTGTTTACCTCCTCATTTAACTGAAATGTCGATTCATTAGAAAAAACACGTATTGTACAGTAGATTGGCATTACCGTTTAATTGTTCACTAAAAATCTCACAGAATTCAAGCCGACGATATCAGGATCATCTTCGTTTAATTCGTGTACCAATTTAAATTTATATGGATGTAATTTGTCGGCCTTTACAATTCGATGAACACTACTTCGTGATACACCGGAAACCTCAGCTACTTTTCTGATCGATTGAGTATTATCCATCTGCAAATGACCCAGAACTGCCACTTCGACTGCTTCATTCCTAATCAGTCGCTGAGGTTCATGCTTTTTGTTTCCGGCAGAACCTGTTTCCATACATTTTGTCAATAATTGTAAAACATACTGAAAACCAACCCTTCTATCTGGGTGATTTCTATTGAATATGCGCTCCGTAGCTCTAGCATAATTATCGTTTTTAAAATAAATGCTGGCAATTTCTATTCTCTCCTGAAGGGTATAAACCATTTTGAGAACTTACTCTGGTAAAATGTATCTCGATTTAAAATTGGTTGTGAACAATTTAATGTTCAAGGACTATCAAATACTTATAAGTCTTTTATTATTCTAAAACTAAACGGACAAGGAAAGTGTTTTGTGTTGAAAAAACTCGTGTTGATTTGAGAGCACTAACAAAGTGTAATTTTTTTATAAATTCCAATACCCAGTGCCGTGTATTTTAGATTTTTTTAAACGATTTCGATTATGTGTAATCATCAGAAATAAAATTATTTTCCTTAAGAACGAATAGATAAAAGTTAAAAAAAAATATACAGTTATGTAGGGAATTGAAAGGCCTTTCAAAAGATGTATCACTCGACCCCCCTTGCCATTTGAATTTTTCGAAGGGGTGGCCGTGTAGGATAGAGGGAAGATGATAGGTATACAAGTATTACATTAAAATATGTCCCCCTTGGAAACAAGGTTGACGTGTTTCACCAATTTTTCCTATATAAAAGCATTTTTGCCTCCAAAGATTTATTCAGGATGCCTACTTTTGAGTTTTAAGAACACCCTGTATACTATTGAGAAGTGAGCTATTTATATATCTTTTAGAGCCACTTGTTTATCATGACCCATGAATGCACGTCCGTCGAAAGATATAAAGTACGTGAAATAGTTTTTGGGGAAACTCAATTTTTTCAAATGGAACCATATTGGTACCATGGTACCATTTATTAGTACTATTAATAAAGAATTTATTCATATGTCGTATTAAAATGTGCGATAAATACAAACAAAATTACAGCTAAAAGAAAATAAGAAAATACAATTTTGTTCTAATTACCTTGCTATACATAAGATGGCTTTGGAATACAAAAAAATAAACACAAAACATTACAGCAGGTGTTCAAAATGCTGTCCATTCATGTCAATGCACCTCTGAACTCACATAGCTGTTTCTTGAAGAACATTCGCCAATTGCTGGGCCGTTATGCTATTAATTGCGCGTCTTACTCGTAGCTCCAGATCTTCACGGGTTGTAACGGCGGTTGCGTAGACAATATTTTTTAAATGACCCGAAATAAAGAAATCAAGGGGTGTTAAATCAGGTCACCAGGGAGGCCACCTCACAGGACCATTCGTCGAAATTACGTTTTCTCCGAATCTCCGTTGAAGGTAATGAATTACTGATATTTCTTGAATTATGAGGAGGAGCGCCATCTTGTTGGAAATACATTCCCTGTCGTAAATGGAAAGGTAATTTAGCTAAACTGTCCTCAATTTCATTTTGTAGAAATCCCAAGTATCTGGTATTTGTGCAAAATTCGGCTTACTGTTTGGTGACGGATTTCCAATTCAAACCAAATTAGCCTTAAAGAGACAGTCATATCAACTTCTAGTCGAGCCAAAACATTAATTTCCGTTCCTTTGTCAAGAATGGAATTTTCTTCGGGATCATTGTTGGGCTCATTTCGGAATTGATTTTCGAGATGATTAAAATAATTTCTCGCTGGACATTGTCTATCAGGATATCGTTCGGCATAAAGGTGTCTAGTCGCAACTACATCTTTTCTACATTCCCCATAAATAATTAACATGTCCACTTTTTCATCTCTTGTATAAATTGGCGGCATTTTGACCACAATTAACAAGAATTTTAAACAATTTTCAAAGACATAATAAAAACACCGGTAAACCAACAAATGTTTGATAAGTTAAATATTTCATTGTTTTTAAAGCCACCTTAGTTGGTTACTTCTTAACGTTTAATTAGAACAAAATTGTATTTCCTTATTTTCTTTTAGCTGTAATTTTGTTTGTATTTATCGCACATTTTAATACGACATATAAATAAATTCCTTATTAATAGTACTAATAAATGGTACTACGGTACCAATATGGTTTCATTTGAAAAAATTGAGTTTTTCCCAAAAATCATTTTGATGAACTTTATTTGCTCATAAATCACGTATTTTAGTATTTTTGACGGGATTTCGATTTTTCTAGCATTACACGGGTCATTTAGAATAAATCGGAACCAACTTTTCTTATGTATGTAAAATATTTAGGTACTCTAATTTTGCAAAAGTGTGACTGGATTCTAAAAAATGATTTGAAAAAGTTGAATCAGTTTTATCAAGTCTAAAAGAACACAAGTGTTCATTATACCAAATTTTAAATGTACGACCAGTTTGACCTATGTAAATAAGTGCCATTACAATACGGGCATGTTAATTTATAATCTTCAGATTTCTCCAGATTATCAGTTTTATTTTGCATTAAACAAAAGGTGTGAAAGTTTTGACTGTGATTTAAAACTATAATATTATGTTGTGACAAGATACTGGCAATTCTTTTTGAGATATATAAAAACTTAATGCGAATTGAATTTGTAAAATTTCCGTAATCTCATTTGTATTCTAAAGACATAGATAATCCGGTCAACTTTATAGGTAGAAAGCTGCAAAAACTCTTTTATGTCTTCATTCACTTGTTATGAATCGTTTAAAAATGCACGTTAAGTGTTAAAACTACAGTAACTTTTAGTTACAATAAAAAACAGTGATAATTGATAAAAAAACAAAGCAAAGCATTTTATTCTATCATTATGGTTGATTATCACAAAGTAACGGCTTCTACCATTCAATTTTTTATATCATATTTAAATAAAACTCGGAATATGACTAACTCTATCTACCGATATAATAACTATAACAGTTTTTGTTACGTTTTTACCAGAGCACATTGAGAACACATTAAAAATATAGTAATAAATAATCTATCACATATTTTATTTTCAAATTTAATGTTTCAATTCATCTCACAAGATTTGTACAAAAAAATGCTATGGTTAGTTTCATTAGCAGTCAAATTGTGTATGAAGATTTAATGAACTCCCGTCTTAACCACTACACACCTACGTGGTTTAGGTAACATTTAATTACGCTTACATGAGTCTATGATACAGTCCAAAGGCAATACAGTATAATACCACTTTATAAACAAGGGGATACGAAATACAAACACTTACATATAGTAGAGATAACAACGACCGAGCAACTTTACCTTTGCAATATAATGTGTGGATGCTTCAAAAGTCTTAGAGAGCATTATTGATGTTATTTTATGCATTTTATTTTATTTGTAGATGTGTTTAGTGTGGACTCTTGATACCTTCAGCTTGAAACTGCCGATCATCCCCGTATTGTAAAAAAACAGTTTTGTATTCGCGATGTTGTGGTTAAAAACCGTTAATCTTGTAGCAGTTTGAGGCGGATAAAATGTACTTTAATCTGATAGAAAGACTTTTTGAGGCGACACATTGGTCCTTACAATCTAAGATAGTAATAAACAGATCATGCTTACATCCTGGCTTACCGATGGGTGGTCCCCCTTGACATTTTGTAGGGCCTTGTTCGCAGGAGCAGTCGGAGTACGAGCTTCCGAGGGAATAGCTCCTTGACTGCTTCCTGCAGGGGATTTTGCCTGGGGGCTCCCAGTTGTCCTGGAATAAACGTATATAGTTTTATTTGTTTGTTTGTCTTGCAAATGCCGACACTTTAGATGCGATAATGGATCAAACACATATACATTTAAGGTTTTTAAGGGTGGGGGTAGTTAAGTGCGTCAGGGCTGGATACGAAATGAAATAAACAAAAAATTCATTAATACTATTGCACAGTTTGTGTCTTTTCTTATTCTAAATAAAGAAAATATGCAATTTCAAATTAATTTGATAACAGTGCTATGTTACGTTCTTTGAAAATATTAAAATTAATCAATGAAAAAAATATTCTGTAACTAATGGAATTTTCCAATGCCATAATTCACTCATTCACTTAAATTGCGTTCCTTTTTATTGTGCTAAACAAAATAGAAGGACTCTTTGTACAATTTAAATTATAAGCTGGTATTTAACCGTTTATAGTAAAAACTTGACTAATAGCTTTTATAAGCTTTGGCAACTCCAAACTTCAGTCCCTCTTATCACTTTACAACAAGTTTAATTTGGATATTTGGAAGTTGAGTGTGAGGACGTCTGGAATTTCAGAAATGCTTTACTTCCTGAAAATATTTATATCCTTCTCGCTGAAGTTTATGCGGCTACATTTTAAAATGAAATTAGCCCTTTCTATCATATTTTATGTTCTTTTTATGGCAGAATTTGGATTTTCAGAAGCCCTTTTAGTGCAGGAAATGTCTCCAGGCTTCTCATAATCTGTAAAATTGTTTCTTATAAAATTTTATTATGACTGTTGTGAAGTATGATACTTTAAAAAAAAATTTAATGTGTTTAAAATGTAGCAACTTGGTGTTCATTTATTTAAAAAAAAAATTTAGTGTGATTTCTTAAGTTCTCGATTATGGGTAACATAAACCATTCTCTAAACATAAGTGAGGCTTGTTGAACAAAAATAATGAGAAAGTTTGACAAGTCGAAAGGCTAAAATATGTTAGTACCAGTTATGAGACATCCATGCGATGATACTCAGCCATTTTTACTTCCTAAAAGTATACAGGGTGGCCAAGGATTTTTAAATTTTCAACTTTTTGATCTGAATTTTCTCAATTTTTTTCAAATGGAACACCATGTATATTTTGGGACGATATGATGTAGGATTGAGAAACAAACATTTTTTAAACGTGCATTTCTATGGATATTTGTGATCATTTTCAATTTATTGAATAATAACTTCAAAACTTAGTAAAAAAAAATATATATATATATTTTTCTTTTCTTGACCGTTATTATGAATTAATATTGATAGTTTTTTTGTGGGGATTTCGGTCAGGTATAACTAATTAAAATTTTTTTCTAACGTTTCGGTTTATTACACCATCATCAGAGAACTACAATTAATATAATATTTTAAACACATAGTTATGGTTATTATACATTAAAATTTACTTACACTATTATTTATTAGGAATTTGTTTTAAAAAAATTTTCTTTTTATTTTATTTTTTTTTAAATTTTAAAACAAATTCCTAATAAATAATAGTGTAAGTAAATTTTAATGTATAATAACCATAACTATGTGTTTAAAATATTATATTAATTGTAGTTCTCTGATGATGGTGTAATAAACCGAAACGTTAGAAAAAAAATTTTAATTAGTTATACCTGACCGAAATCCCCACAAAAAAAACTAAAAAAAAATAAAAATGAGGGTTTTTTTCAAATATTTCAAGAGAAGGTATTATAATAAGAGTGTTACATGTTACAATCGTGTGGATTAATATAAAAAAAGCATGAAATAGATGTCATAAGCAAACAATTATTATGCACAATACTTCAGTTTTTTGGCAAAAATTATATCCACGACAACTAATTAGCTGGCAAATATCATGCAACTTAACGGGCGAACGTACGATTTGCACCAAGAACTACGTATTTCAATAGGAACCAGTCAAACACAGACGCTATTGAGATACGTACGTACGGACGGAGATTATAATACCTTCGTAAGCGTATACAACATCAAAAGTGACACGTTCTTTAATGATGCAAGTGTGCACTGACAATAATGAACAACTGTTAATGGACTGGACATGATATAAGATGTAAGTCTTTGTAAATTACACCGTGTCCCTTACCGACGCCAGTCAATTTCTTAAAACGAACCGGGTTTACAGTAATTACAAAATAAACTATATATTTCATCCTCGCACAACATTTTTGTGGTATTATTCTGCGATGTGTCTTCATCCTTCAAACATGAAGTGAAACTTTCTTAAAAAGTGACAAGAAATTCATGTTTGCAATAATAAACAAACAAAGAAGCACCTAGAGCACGCACACACAAAACCACCCCGACCACCCTTAAAGCTTTGCTAGGGCAAGTGTAGGTAAAACAAAATATAAAGTACAGAGCCGGGATTTAACGGTAAATCCCAAAATTATCCTAAATTCCTTTATGATGGCTTATAATTTACCTTTCGCGGATGTGAATGGCTATGAATACTTTATCTTTACGTTCGCAGGGGGTTTTATTAGTTATCAAATAAATCATGGCTGTAGCTAAATGTTTGGTATCTCGAGGATTTATTACTCTAAAAAAATAAACATGTAGAACTTTATCGATAATTCGGTTACTAAGTAAAGAGCAAGGTACAGGCTCTGAATTTTAATCAGGCAAAATTCATTTGCGCCAATGAATATTTCGTCCATTGGAATGGCAAGGCTGAAACGTGGAGGTATTGGGATTTCGCAGATCCGTGCGGTACAGACAAAAGGGAAAGGCAACTTTTTATTGAAATCCGTATTTACGGACCTCGACTTATATACGTTATAACTTGCAAATAATTCACATTGCTGTCAATCTTGTATCGATTTAAGATGGCTTTGCATTTAACAATAATGTATCTATGACTATTAAATAATGTATTCATTATGTATGTATTTCCTCTAGGATCATGCTATCCAATAATGTAACGATTTCATTATTTGCTGGTTCTGATATATTTTTTTTATTAAAATTTCATAGAATATGCTATGACGACAGTCAAAGCGTGGTATTGCGATTGAATTTGCAATATCAAAGTTTGTCAGAATTCTTATCATATTTTATCCGAAATTGTTATTATTTCATAGTCTCAATATGTACAGTATTCTACTCGCTTGTATTGGCTATTATTTACTAGAGAGATTTGCTTCACCCCGTGAATAATAGCCATCAATACATGCTCGCTGAATAATACACAGGGTGTCCCAACCAAAAGTAGACACCCTGAATAACTTTGGAGAACAAATTTTTTGAAAAATTGGTGAAACACGTCGACCTTGTTTCCAAGGGGGACATATTTTATTGTAATACTTGTATACCTATCATCATCTCTCTACCCTACACGGACACACCCTCAAAAAATTCAAATGGCAAAGGGATTGAGTGATACATCTTTTGAAAGGTCTTTCAATTCCCTACATGTGTATTTTTTTTTAACTTTTATCGATTCGTTCTTAAGGAAAATAATTTTATTTTTGACGATTACACACAATCGAAATCGTTTAAAAAATCTAAAATACACGGCACTGGGTATTGGAATTTATAAAAAAACTACACTTTTTTAGTGCTCTCAAATCAACACGAGTTTTTTCGACAAAAAACACTTTCCTTGTCCGTTTAGTTTTAGAATAATAAAAGACTCATAAGTATTTGATAGTCCTTGAACATTAATTTGTTCACAACCAATTTTAAATCGAGATACATTTTACCAGAATGAGTTCTCAAAATGGTTTATACCCTTCAGGAGAGAATAGAAATTGTCAACATTTATTTTAAAAACGATAATTGTGCTAGAGCTACGGAGCGCATATTCAATAGAAATCACCCAGATAGAAGGGTTGGTTCTCAGTATGTTTTACAATTATTGACAAAATTTATGGAAACAGGTTCTGTAGGAAACAAAAAGCATGAACCTCAGAGACCGATTAGGAATGAAGCAGTCGAGGTGGCAGTTCTGGGTCATTTGCAGATGGATAATACTCAATCGATCAGGAAAGTAGCTGAGGCTTCTGGTGTATCATCGAATTGTAAAGGCCCACAAATTTCATCCATATAAATTTAAATTGGTACACGAATTAAACGAAGATGATCCCGATGCGTCGGCTTGAATTCTGTGAGATTTTTAGTGAACAATTAAACCGTAATGCCAATCTACTGTACAATACGTGTTTTTCTGAAGAATCGACATTTCAGTTAAATGGGGAGGTAAACAGGCACAACTGTCTATAACTGGAGTGACCAATTGGAGTGAAACCAATCCACATTTGATCATGGAAACTCATATCCAAAGGCCTCAGAAGATAAATGTTTGGGCAGGCATCTTAGGGGATCACATTGTCTGGCCGTTTTTTATTCCTGACAATTTAAATGGCGAAAGGTACCTCGATCTGTTAGAAAATAACATCGACCCAATGATTACCCAAATCCTCGAAGAAAACGATAATCTTTTAGAGGGCGAACTGTTTTTTCAACAGGATGGGACACCCCCGCATTTTGCTATAGCAGTCCATTAATTTTTGGATAATCGGTTTCCTGAGCGATGGATTGAAAGAAGATGTCCTGTGGAGTGGCCCGCTAGGTCACCCGATTTAACTCTCTTGAATTTCTTTCTGCGGGGAAATCGAAGGTATTTGCAACAAAACCCGTATCTCTGGAAGGGTTATGTGAAAGAATTGTTCGAGAATGCCGTTTATTGACTCCAGATGTGTTCAGAAATGTTCGTACAGAATTTTATTTTTATTTCCCGAAACTAAAATAATGAAACAATTATTTCTCAGGAACGAATCGATAAAAGTTTAAAAAAATACACAGTTATGTAGAGAATTGAAAGACCTTTCAAAAGTTGTATCACTCGACCCCCTTTACCATTTGAATTTTTTTGAGGGGGTGGCCATGTAAGGTAGAGGGAAGATGATAGGTATACAAGTATTACATTAAAATATGTCCCCCTTGGAAACAAGGTCGACGTGTTTCACCAATTTTTCAAAAAACTTTTATCTCCAAAGTTATTCAGGGTGCCTACTTTTGGTTGGGACACCCTGTATTATTGCTGGACATTGAGAAAGGTGACAGCAGTGACAAATATTGTTTTACAGATTTTTTGGAAATTGTCTTTTAGCGACTATTTTAATTATTTATATTAATACAGTTTTCTCTCAAAAATGGATACATAGTAGTTTTAGGAAAAAGTGAAGTTTGTCGTGACATCATTGAGACACCCTGTATGCATGCATGGATTACTTAAAAAAAATGTCATCAGGGAGAGAAAGTTATCTCTCCTCAATTCTGTCAAAGAAAGGAACCAAGCACGTCTACCTTTTGGTATGATTTGTTGCTAATGTAAAATAAATAAAAAAGTGACATCCACCACGTCAGTTTCTACAGTGATAATTATTTTCTACATAGGGTATACTTACTCTAGCTGCGCTCTGTAGTTTTCAAATATCCAGACGTAGCAAAGGAGACAGCAACATGAAATGAAAAAGAAAATCCTCATTAGTAAGAAGCAGATTACACGTTTTATCTGGTTAGAAATTAAGTTCCTTCCCAAATTGAAAAGGAAACTTTTCTCAACGGGGGCGGCTTAGAAGTACACCACATACAATACTTTTGTGGAAAAGCTTTTCGTTTCTCCCTGTGGGGAGCTTTAAACATTATTGATCTATTCACCATCCCTTAACTTTTAAAAAGTAGGGCTCCGGTGACTTTTCGATATGCCCCAATAAAAACTTCAATAATTTTTTTAGAATCACATTATCGTCATAACTAATTTACTAGAAACCAAAAAAAATATATTTGCATTTTAATGTTTCTAATATTTCAATACAGGATAGGTATGCAATAATGGATATGTAAATACATAGACCAATCAAATTAAGCAAAAATCAGGCCCACTTTAACGATAATTTCCAAGCATTCCCGACCAATACCATTTGATGCAGTATGTTTTTGAATTCTCATGGTCAATTTTGCCGTACGTTATATGAGCAAGAATTTAATTTATAAACAATTAAAGTTGTGAAAATGATGAAAATCGATGTTTCTGAATGTTCAACTTCAAACGCTGCGAAAACGGCAACAGATAGAGAAAAATTGCTTAGAACATTTTTTATAGAGCGTTCAATTCCCTTCAAAAAAGTTCGCGACGACATATCTCTACGATGAATAGTTAAGGCGTTATAATGAGTTAAATGTTTATTATTATAGATTTATTGGGGTCAAAATAAAATAAGAAGGTTTAGTGACATATCCCCAAAAAAAACAACTATGCAGCTACGGACACGTGTTTCGGAGTTATTGCCCCTCATCAGCGTGGCGTAGCTAAAGAATTGGATCTAGGATGGGATAGATCAGGAACAAGAACTAAAATAAAGCTGGAAAGTACAGTACACAGTACTCAATTAGTGCATTCATGTTCCCATGTGCCACAATTGGGGCCTCAATGATCACAGTCAACACACAGAGCTCTATGTGTACTGCCCGTTTCCACCTGGCAAATACAAACAAAATAATATAGATTTATTGGGGTCAAAATAAAATAAGAAGGTTTAGTGCCATATCCCCAAAAAAACAACTTAGATCCTAGATCCAATTCTTTAGCTACGCTACGCTGATGAGGGGCAATAACTCCGAAACACGTGTCCGTAGCTGCATAGTTGTTTTTTTGGGCATATGGCTCTAAACCTTTTATGTTTATTATTTTTCTACTGCGTACTGGTCAGCTGTATACGCAACGCGTATCCACTTTTTTCCACATAAGAAACAATTTTCTTCGAAATTAAATTGCGGCACACTTAAACGACGTGGGTATCGCTCTTTTGGAATTCCAGAGTCAGGCTTCAAATTATCTTTTGAGGAATACGCTTTTCTACACTTATCATGAACAGCAACTTCATTAACATTTTCTATTTGATTCCATTTCTTATCCTCACGTTTCTTGCTGTTTTCTATAACCGATTCGATTCCCTTTTGTTTTACTGTTACAGTCTTGCCCATTTGCAGAGTTCCTTTACATATAAAACAATTTTCTTCTAGCGACATTTTTGATCGGTTTATTTTATATTAAACAGCACAACCACAATGATAATGTAAACATTGCTCACAATCAGTACACTGTATAACTGCGTTATAACTGCGACGACTATTAGCATCAAACTGAACAGCTCATAACTTCATAATAATTTATCTTATAACTTAATAATAATTTTCCAGGTCTTTGAGTATGCATAAAAGTATATAATAATTATATCTAGACCAAAAAAGTGCTAAATACATTTGCTAACGTTGTAAAATAAGAAAATTATGAAAGATTTACAGCAAGTCTACTTTCAAATGTTCTGCGCAGGCGGCCATTACGCGGCATACGAGTCTGTTGATCGCGCATGCGCGTTACTTGTACAGCTGACTGATATACAGCAGAACACTAATAAATATTTAACTCATTGTAACGCCTTAACTATTCATTGTAGAGATATGCCGTCGCGGACTTTTTTGAAGGGAATTTAACGCTCTATAAAAAATGTTCTGAGCAATTTTTCTCTATCTGTTACCGTTTTCGCAGCGTTTGAAGTTGAACATTCAGAAACATCGATTTTCATCATTTTCACAACTTTAATTGTTTATAAATTAAATTCTTGCTCATATAACGTACGGCAAAATTGACCATGAGAACTCAAAAACATACTGAATCGAATGGTATTGGTCAGGAATGGTTGGAAATTACCGTTTTGAAAAACCCTCAATTTTACTGGTCTAACATACCTCTACAAAAATAATTCCGCAAAATTTTTAACTATATTCTTTGTAGAGCAATTTAAAATATTGCTTTACGTAATGAAGCATATAAATTAAGGAGAGAAGAAAAACATTTTTTTTATAGAATGAAATGAAATATAATAACTAAAGCTGGCAAGTCGTGCGGCGGGACATAGTACGCATCATAATAAGCGTAATAAAAAGAAATTAACTAGAACGAAAAGCAAAAAACTGTTAAAATTTATAACAATGTATGCACAACTTACCCTCTTACCTATCAAATCATGATATTAGATAAAAATTTGATCAATATGTAACATTATGAAATTAATAAATGGCCTAAATTTAGTTCTTGCCACTTCAGACGTTCGAAATTTTTGGAAAAAAACCAATTTTGAGGTAACCCCCTTAAAGGGTTGCAGCTCCCTTATGAACAGATTTATGGCAAATGTTTATATACAAATCTCAACATATTACTTGCTCACCCCTCAAAGTGAGAAAGGTATGTATTCGTGAAAAAAATTTTGAAAATTTTTATTGCATTTCTGGACGAATCTCGACGAATTATGATACACAAATTTCGGACAAAAAAATGTTCTGTCTGTGTATCTGTCTGTCTGGTTCGCGATAGCAACTATAGTTTTTGAGATAAAGCTTTCAAAAATTGTACACACACATTCTAGAGTTCAAGGAAGAGATTGAGTTCATTGATGAGCAAAATCGGTTCTTAAAATTTGAAATGTCAAAAAAAATATTAGTGACATTTTTGAAACGTCAATTTGAAATGTCAAAATTTTTTTTACATTTCAAATTTTAAAATATTAGTGACATTCCACCAATGTGACTTTTTTGAAACGTCACACATCGAGTTTTTTTGAAACGTCAAAATATGACTTTTTTTGAAACGTCAAAAATGTGACTTTTTTGAAACGTCAAAAATTACTTTTATTATAAACTCCACTACACATCGAGTTTTACTACGGCGAGGAAGTTCTGATCCCTAAATAATTGGCAGTGGTTTTTTTATAGTTCTCTCATTCACTTGAGAAAGTTACCTAATTATGGGATACCCTGTAAAATAAAATAAATACGTAGTTAATTTGTTTTATATTATGAGTAGATGGCGCGAACACATTTTCGTTTAATTTATTTAAGACTATATGAAGCGTTCTACCTTAAAATTAAATAATCATGTATAAACCAAATACAAAATAGCATTAGCTAATAATCACCCTCCCAACTTCTTTAAAAATGTGGTGGATTCGCCGGTAATTCCACTACAATTTATTATTTTCTAACAAAATATTTCCTGCGTGATTTGAATGAAGGTGCCAAGCAAATCAGAGATTATAAATTATTATTATCATAGTTTAAACAGATTTCTGTAATAAAATTATAAATGAAAAACTCGAAGCGTCACAACTGGCGCTCGCCCTGGAAATTGTCAGCTCGCCCAGTAAAGATCACTTTCCGGTCTTGTTACGTAATCTTGCACAATTCTCTTGTCAGGCCAACATTAGAATACGCTGGTATTGTCTGGAATCAGCAATATGATATTCATATTTTTAATCTGTAAACAATTCGTAGTCGTAGAGATATTGGTAAAATTCAATTTATAAATTCATGACATAATAAAGAAGTCGTTTACCAGTCTAAATTGCTGGACATAAAAAATCATTGCTTCGAATCTTTTTATGAATAGGACATCACACTGTGTATGGAGAGTTCTAGACAACTTTGCCAACTGATTTTCCTTCAATTACGTCACAGCATAAGGAAACTGCTTTCAATGCAACTTTCACCGCGTACAATATGTTATGTAGGGCATCTGTAAAGATATCAACACCACCTGCATTTCGAATTTCACAAAGCGCATTTCAAAGTTGTTCTATATATATATGAAAATGGTATTGTTACTTCTATCATGTTTATTTAGACAGCGCAATGATACATATATATATATATATATATATATATATATATATATATATATATATATATATATATATATATATATATATATATATATATATATATATATATATATATATATATATATATATATATATATATATATATATATATATATATATATATATATAATGTGATATTTTTTATTTTTATGCCCCACGTTGGGACAAAATTTTATATATTATGTATTATTTTATTTTAATAAAAATGTTGTTTACTTTATTTTATTTAAATATTATTTTGAGACTCTTTTATTATTTTTATTTTAACCTCTCCCTCTCAGGGTTCGGGCAGGTTCCTGGCGATTAATCTGAAAATATAATGGTACAGCCCAATTTCAAATGAAACACACCTTGACAGATTACAAACAAAATGTATTTATTTTTAAATTTCCGGTATGGTTTAGAAAACTTTTGTATAAATATATCTTAAAATTAAAATGAAAAATGCCTTATTTATGATCAGATCTGGTACTATAGCTGCTATTAAGTCGTCGAGTACCTAGGATTTATTTTGGTTTTACTTACGACGATTTCTTGTACTTCACGTTATGGCAATCTCTGTCGACTAACGCTTCTGCTTATATTATTGATCAGTGCCTCGATCCTTCTTTATCCGTGGCACATTTCAGATTCATATAACTTCACTAACAATGGCTGTTCGGCTCACTGGATTTATATTTTCGTAGCACAACACTAAATTTATTTAACAATCAGCAAACTTTTATTTAAGGTACGTATTTTACCTTAACTAATTTCCTCAAATCACATTTACTATAATATACAATACTTTCCTTGGTTGTTGCAACTGGAAATTACTCTTCAATTCCACTTGGAATTATTTTATGGTATTAATAAAATTTAATTTAACATATTTTTTGTGTTTTAGGTTTACAAACCCTGTTTTAATATTTCGTGAGCTTGAGAATGGACTTCATTTGAAAATATAAATTTAAAATTTTGAGGTTAGCAAATTTCTTATAAAATTACAATGCTTTCCCTTTGAGCTTTCTATCCATACTAAATCTTAAATATGTGCTTTTTATTGGCCTAATTTGACGTTTCTCCAAAAATCATGACACTTGATTTTTGGAAATTTTAAATATGAAAATTTAATTCTCTTTTTATTTCTTTATGATACCTTATGGCTCTAATTTTATTATTGAATAAAGATATAGAGATGATTAGCTTTATTTTGATATGCCATACTATGGCCTTTTGTGAATATTTAGAAAAATTACAATTGCAACAATTTTTAACAAATTCTCTTATATAACTAATTACAACCATCTAAACCACATACCAGAGATTACTTTAAGAACTAATGAACAAATCAACACCATATTTGCATGTCTAAATACATTTAAAACATTATTTTAATTTGCCTTTCGTTTTAGGACTTCGTAAAACCTCATTGGCTGGAATCTTTTCAAATACAACAAATTACTTAAAACTAACTGACTGGAAACAATAAATAGATGCTATTCTTCTGACACAGCTATAAAAAGTTCAACAAATGGTTTTTATTCTAGAAAAAACGTCATATTTGTCAAAGTTATGTACCTCCTTGGACATAATTTACACATACACCTTTTAAATGTCTTTACATTTTGATGCTATACGTTGTACTAGCTCACAAGGTGAGTCTCTTTCACTTTTGTAAAGTTTTAAAGTTAGACGATGCACTTACTTCGTAGAAATGATTGAAAACTCAGATATCGTAGAGTTTACGCTACCCAAAATATGAAAGTAGTTTATAGCACTTTTTTCCCAGTGTTCATGATTGCTATCATACTTGTAGCTATTCTATGACTAACTTTATTATATTTGTCTTTAACAAAGTTTATAATTTTAATTAATAACAATAAAATTTTATTTTTTTCCAGGTTATCCAAAGGTTTTGGTACCTAAAATCAATAATGTTCTGGCTCTGGTTGCCATGCTATACACAATAGTCCTTCTGGTGCTTATTCCTAAATAGAACAATGCTTTTTCACATAACATAATAACATACAGTTCATTTACCACACGGTAGGTGTTTATATCTAGCGTTTAACAACATTTATTACAAATTTTACCTATTTAATATGAATACAGTTAACGTAAGTGTCTCTCACTGAAATTGGGCTCTCATACCACTCAAAATTATCATTTTAATTTAAATATTAGAGTCTTTCTTTGCTCTAGTATTGGCAAAATATCTTTATTACTTTCTTTTTATTATTTAAACATAATTTTATCCTTATGTATCCTGCACTTTATACAGGGTGTGGTTTGGTCATCGTAATATATATATATATATATATATATATATATATATATATATATATATATATATATATATATATATATATATATTGTTAAATTCGTTTTCCGGGTATACTCCCGCGTAGGTGATAGGCCCCCAGAGGGACCGTGGTTGTCTGAACGACGTTTCAGCAGAATCTCATCTGCCATCTTCAGGTTCTAACCGATAACTGCTTACTGCGGCTTCTGGTTACTCGAACTGAAACATTCACCACCCGCGAAAACCTGAAAAACAACATATATATATATATATATATATATATATATATATATATATATATATATATATATATATATATATATATATATATATATATATATATATAAAATATACATACAGTATTGGAAAAAAGTTTAATTTGAGTGCCTGTTTGTGTGTGTGCATAAAGGATAAAAATAGCAGTCATGCATGGGAGAGAAAGAGAATTATGTATCAATGTTGCCTCACTGTACGTTGTCTTTGTAAAGTAAAAGAGGGCACCCCCTATCATATACCTTCTTTCCACACACAGTATATTGTACAGATATTAGGTGTTTAGGAAAATTTTAGCGATTTGCAAATATTCTCTTTAACTAAAACTAATAAGAAAAAACAAACGCAGAGATAGTGAATTGGCCACTCGGGGTCAATTCTCCTGAAGCCCCCAAAAACCACGAAGTTGCGAGCACGACCATTGGTATGCGTGGGCAAGTACTGCCAATAAATTATTCATCTTTAGATCCCCACAAAAAAAATCAATAGGCGCCAAGTCCTTGGTGGTCATGTTATTGTGCCTCTTCCACTTATAAGACGATCGGGAAAAGTGTTGTCTAAAAACACTTGCACCAATGTTGCATTATGAGCAGGACAGCCTTCTTGTTGTTACCAAATCTCCCCGAAGTTGACGTCAAGAGCTTGAACAGCCGGAATAACCTGATGCTGCAAAATGGTTAAATATTTGTCGGCACTTAAGTTACCGTCAATGAAAATAGGACCAATGACATGATCACCTGAAACGCCGGCCCAAACATTAACTTTTTGTGGATATTGAGTACGTAATGGCACACTCAAATGTTTATTTTCCCTGGACCAGTATCGAACTACAGAAGGATATTCTTGATGAAATTTTCGTTTTCATTAGCCTTTTTCATCATGGTTTCACAAAAATCCATTCGTTTCGTACGGTCTGCAGAAAAAATTTCTTAGGCAGTCATAATTTTGTAGCAGTGGTACTTATTTCTTTTCAGAATATTCCGCCCTGTTCGCTCTTGTACACCAACTTCTTGCGTGATTTGTCTACTCGAACAAGGTGCATTCACCTCGACGAAACTACAGACATTAGTTTCCCGTTTTTCCTGATCTTCCCTTAAGCAAACTGTAGGCTCTTCTTTATCATTTAAATGACTACATTTTCATTGATATCGGATTTAAAGGAGCTGCTTATAATCTTATAGAAATTTACCTAAATGACCGAGTACAATGTGTAAAACTTGATTCTACAATAAGCAACATGGAGAAAGTTCGTTGTGGAGTTCCACAAGGCACAGTTCTTGGTCCTATTTTATTTACATTCTATATCAATGATCTTTTCAAACTACCTCTTATAAGGAAAGTTTTAAGCTTTGCTGATGACACCGTAGTTTATTATAGGGCCAAGGACTGGCATATACTAGAAAGAAGAATAAAAAATGATTTTCCAATTTTGCAGGACTTCTTTAGTAGCAAGTTATTAACCATATATTCAAAAAAAAAACACAATATCTAGCATTTACTAGTTATTCCTCAAACCTCCCGGTTAATTAAATTTAAACACAACAATACTGAGATTGACCTGAAATCAGCTAAAACAATAAAATATCTGGGCATTATAATAGATAGTCACCTTAGATGGGATGCGCATGTAGATAATCTAGGTAAAAAATTACGATGCCTTCTCTAGTACCAAGAATGTATAAAACTATTGGGCAATGTTGTTATACTTACCTTGTACCTAAAATATATAATGCCGTACCCAAAAAATTAAAAGATTTAAATTCTATCAACTCTTTAAAATTAAATTAAAAAAATGGATTTTTGATAAACCGAGATCTTCAGTGCATGAAATAATTGATTTAAAAAATGCACCCGGACATGTCTAAAATAATGAGATATTTATTTAAGTTTAATTACATATTATTTTTTTAAATACTATTCTGTTATTTTTCCTTTTAAGATACTACCTTCTTCAGATTATTTTCAATAATAAGTAAACTTGCTGTTTTACCCACGAGCAGGTTTTCCTTTGTGGGTTTACTCCTTGTTTATTTGTCACTTATTTTAATTGTTAATTGTAACATTTATATTTATCTGAGATATTTGAGATAAATAAACATTATTATTATTAATAACAAAATAAAATTGTTGTTCTGTTTCTAATTTCAATAAACTGGTACTTTTTTTTCTTTTTTGTATAATTTTTTAAAATCAAAATGAGATGTAATTCATTACACCACTAGTGTGATAGATTTCATTATATAACTAAATGAAATAGTTATTTACGTAACCCAGTTATGAAAAGACTAATTTTGACGAATGTAATATTTGCAAAGTTACATGAGTCAAAATACTTTTCCAAACGTGTTAAAGTACAAAATTTTATCTAATCCCGCTTTAAAATAGGAAAATGATAATAATCAGTTACGTAAAAATTCAGTTACTCACTCAGTTATGTAATGGGACAGAAGTTATGAAAAATGTGAAAAATGCATTTAAAACTTGACATTTCATAACGGTTAGATAAAATTAATTACCTTTATTTGTAACTGTTAATAAATGTTTATAAATTTAATAAATAAGGAAAATTTCTCCATTGCCTGTTATGTTCCTGATTTGGCAATGTTGGCTACCCACGTGCTTTATGAGTTAAATACGAAACATAACGCCCACGTCCTTGTTAACGACTTTAGAGATTGTGGTTATGAGCTAGGGCCTGACATTACATTTTTTAGGTTAAAAACTTTTACTTTGAGGTAGTGAAGTTTATGTATACAGCACCTTACAAATGTGCCCTGGGGGCATAAAACATACCTGAAGGTGCTTTAGGTTTATTATACCCTTTAATCCCTTCCATAGCTTAAATTTGTGTAACGTCAAAGCTACTCATCGTTCACAGCAGCAGTATATTGCGCATTTTTTTCTTGTTCATAAAAGATTTAAGATTGGCGAGCAATAAAATCAGGTTAACTACAAGTTCTACAAAAAAGAGTTTAAAATTAATAATCACTGGCCGACACAATTTTTGTAACATAGTTCCCACTACTGGTTTTATACTGTTAATAACTCCCTATTACCTGAAAAAATATCCAACAAGTCCTAATACGTAACATTTTTGTGTGAACACAATAAACCCTATTATATTGCCAGGTAATATATTTTATGATGAGTCGCCAATTTTCGAAGAGCGAGTTAAAGTAAGGTGGGACATTTTCAGTATCAGCCTTGTTTTGACTTTCCAAGTGTCCAATTCTGTCTGTTAGAAAGCGTTTTCGTTTGTCTACATAACTTATTTACGATAAAAGTGTCCAGTTAAACGCGCCGAAGTTGCAAAACCTCACCTGACAAGTTTTGTTACATTTGTGAAGATTTCCTTGTGAATCACAAGTGAGGCCAAGCAATGGGCTCGTCACGTTTGTTGTGTAAGTTGTAATGTGTCACTGGTGCAGTGGATGATTTAGATTTAGATTTAGACTTGGACTTGGACTCGGACTTGGATTTCGATATGGATTTCAATATGGATTTGGATTTGGATGTCCATTTCCATTTCGATTTCGATTTCGATTTCGATTTCGATTTCGATTTCGATTTCGATTTCGATTTCGATTTCGATTTCGATTTCGATTTCGATTTCGATTTCGATTTCGATTTCGATTTCGATTTCGATTTCGATTTCGATTTCGATTTCTGGATTTCGATTTGATTTGTTTCGATTTGATTTTATTTCGATTTCGATTTCGATTTCGATTTCGATTTCGATTTCGATTTCGATTTCGATTTCGATTTCGATTTCGATTTCGATTTCGATTTCGATTTCGATTTCGATTTCGATTTCGATTTCGATTTCGATTTCGATTTCGATTTCGATTTCGATGTCGATGTCGATGTCGATGTCGATGTCGATGTCGATGTCGATGTCGATGTCGATTTCGATTTCGATTTCGATTTCGATTTCGATTTCGATTTCGATTTCGATTTCGATTTCGATTTCGATTTCGATTTCGATGGATTTCGATTTCGATTTCGATTTCGATTTCGATTTCGATTTCGATTTCGATTTCGATTTCGATTTCGATTTCGATTTCGATTTCGATTTCGATTTCGATTTCGATTTCGTTAGATTTAGATGTAGATTTAGATTTAGATTTAGATTTAGATTTAGATTTAGATTTAGATTTAGATTTAGATTTAGATTTAGATTTATTTAGATTTCGATTTCGATTTCGATTTCGATTTCGATGTCGATGTCGATGTCGATGTCGATGGCGATGGCGATGGCGATGGCGATGGCGATGGCGATGGCGATGGCGATGGCGATGGCGATGGCGATTTCGATTTCGATTTCGATGTCGATGTCGATGTCGATGTCGATTTGGATGTCGATGTCGATGTCGATGTCGATGTCGATGTCGCTTTCGGTGTCGGTGTCGGTGTCGGTGTCGGTGTCGATTCAGATTCAGATTCATATTCAGGTTCCGATTCCGATTCCGAGGGACATACACACATAAAAAATTTTAATAACATGAAATTTTAATAAACATGTACGAAATTAACTAATGCATATACAATACACAAATACATAATACACAGTTTATAAATGTGTTTGCACTGCACAATCTACAAATAACAGCACACACGGTCACATTACATTTTTTCATGGTTACAATAAAATCAAATTAAAAAGTATGATTTAAATATTCGTCATAAAAATAAAAACAATTTGCAGTAGCAGGTTTTTGACCTTATTTTAAAAAAATTGAGATAGCGAGTCCGATCTTAAATCAGCAGGTAGTTTGTTAAAGAATTTTATACTCAGATATAAAAAAGATTTATGTGATTTAGTAAGTCTGTACTGTGGAAGTCGTAGTAAATCATTATATCTAGAGTACTGTATTGATGTACTTCGATCTGTCTCACAGTATCATTCCTCTCTTTAATAAATAGAAGGCATTGCGATATGTAACAACAGGGTAATTACATAATGTCAGTTGCTTAAACAACGGTTTACGATGTTCTCTAAAGCCCGCATTTGTCATGATTCTAACGGCACGTTTCTGCAAAAAAAATAATCGTGAGGCTTGACAAGAACCTCTCCAAAGTAGGATTCCATAGCACATGACACTATGAAACAGAGCAAAGTATGTTAACCTTATACAACTCGAGGATACCGAATACGATAGTTGCCTTAAAAGATATATACAAGTAGACAGCCGTTTAGCTAAGAAATTCACATGACGCTACCAGTTTAAAGTGTTGTCCAGATACACACCCAATAATTTAACAGACGACCCTCTGTCCAGATCTAAGTTTGAGGAAGAAAAGTGCAGTGTTTGCGTGTTACTACTGTTTAAACTTAAAAGAAATTTTTAAACCAATTAGTCAATCTTAACTGAGCTTCCGCCATTGTCGCCTCAGTGTCAATTACACTCTTTGTTTTGACTATGAGAGAGGTATCGTCTGCAAAGCATATTGGATGTGTATTATTATTTAAACAAAGAGGGAAAAGAAAAAGCACACCTTTTGCTGTTCCAATGGTATGGCGAAAATCCACTAATTATTTCGATGATTGCTGTTTTTGTGTAAAAAGAACTGAGAAAAACAAAAAAATCCATATCCGAATATGCCATCAACTCTAAGACCTTTTCTTTCTCAATGCATCAGACTTACCAGTGCCAACTGCGTCTTTAGATTGGCAAAATATTGATTTGGGAGGTAATGGAAATAGTAACGACTCTTCAGATAGCCCAGACCAGTGTGCCGACCTTTTGCATATTCCAGAAAGTTTTAGCGACCCTCCCTTAATTGCTCAAAATAAATTGAACTTGGGCTGTCAAAACAACAAGCAGAACTTCTAGGTTCCCGATTTAAGGAGTGGAACTTACTGGCTAAAGAAACAAAGTTTACGATTTGCAGGAAACAACTACTCAGCGGACAAAAGCCCCGACCTGTATTGAATTAAACCTGCAAATCTTGTTTGGTAACTAAGACCATTTGTCAATTCCTCACTAGACATAGACCGGTTTCAAACTCTTTATGTTCTCGTCAGTAAAAGACAATAATAATTATTAATTATTAATATTTCACAACTTCTAATTAATTAATTAAATGTATTTCATATCCTGTAATTGGTTTCATTATTGTTGGATAGCTGTATTTAAAATAAAATAAATAAAATGAATAAAATAAATAAAATAAACAAAATAAATAAAATAAATATAAATAAAATAAATGAAATAAATAAAATAAATAAAATAAATAAAATAAATAAAATAAATTAAATAAATAAAATAAATAAAATAAATAAAATAAATAAAATAAATAAAATAAATAAAATAAATAAAATAAATAAAATAAATAAAATAAATAAAATAAATAAAATAAATAAAATGAATAAAATGAATAAAATGAATAAAATGAATAAAATAAAAAAAATAAATAAAACAAATAAAATAAATAAAAAAATAAAATAAAATAAATAAAATAAATAAAATAAATAAAATAAATAAAATAAATAAACAAATAAAATAAATAAAATGAAATAAATAAATAAATAAATTGTCTAAGAAATCAGTTTTAAAAATTCCTCATAAAAAAAAATGCATCCTTATAAATACTAACTGGTCCAAAAAATACATGAAAACGATAAAACAAACCAGAAACACTCCGTCAATATCTCTTGAAAAACAAAATTGCAAACCACTTGAAGCGAAACGGTAAAAGTGACTGATGAAACTTTGTACTTCGTAAATGTACAAAATAGGACAAAAATGTATACAGAAAACTTCATTCAAAGACATGAATACACTTCTTAAAGTTTCTGCTCCAGATATACCCGCGGCAGAACAATAGAGCTTTGTTTACCTCAAAAATTTAATTTACTGCACTTGGTGAACATGTCGTTTATCTGAGGGGAAAATATGGATTATATAATCCAACTCTGTAGCCATGAATAATGCATAATACCTGAGAAATATTAAGACAGTGCGGAATTCGTAAGTAGTTGATATAATATTGTTTTATATATAGATTAGTGAATACTCCTTTGTGATTTTGGCAACTCCATTATGTAAATTATAAAAATTAAACACCACTCGGGATGAAACAAGACTCGTCTACAACTCGTTTTTTCTAAAAAAATTGGAATTTCAGTAAGTTTGTGGGTTACCAATTGGCGATACTTCTGTGTTTGCTAGCATATTTCTTTCAAATGGCAAACCCCTATTTTTTTCTTGATTTTGATAGATACTTTAATCATCAAAGTGACACCAATCAAATTTTCAAGCAAAATAAAATTTATGTTACCTAACCATTAGACAAGTTGATCTGGAACTAAACTATAACTATGCGAGTTAATGAAAATTTTCCTACAGTATCTGTTTTATTCATAATAATCAGACTATTTTTAAGTGAGAAAAGCGAATATAAAACTAACGTGTCCTATGTTCCCTTTGCATGTCTAGAACTACATAAATTATACCACACACATTATGTAGATATGGGACTTGTTTTTATCAGCGTTAAAAACAGAAAGGCGGAATTGAAAATGAGACGCATTTGCTTGGGGATAGTTTCTTGTATTAATGTCACGACATATGATATTTTAACTGCAATATGGTCGAAACGTACTGACCACGATTATGGGAGCCCACCTAAAGAGTGTAGATAAAGTTATTTACGAATTTACCTTTATTTCAACAATAGGAGTGTATTTAGCTACAGTTACACACAGGGTGTTTCTTAAGTGTGTGTAAAAATTTCTCCATCTATCCATCGACCAGATACACAGCGGCTAAACACTGACGAATAGTTTGGCTAAAGTGAAGTTCATAATTGAATTTCTTGAGAAATTACCTTCGTTGGTAAAAATAATCCGAGCTACAAAATATGGATTTTGTGTAACCATTTGAATCAAGCATTGACAGAAAGCTATTCGTTGCAGGAAATCATGTGGCAACAGTGCCTGTACACGTTGAATATTATAAGGATACAGTTGCTGTTTTCTTAACATTGTCCAGACTGTCTTGCGATTCACATTCAACTCGGCAACAACCTTTCTTGTGCTGGTTCTGGATGTTCAATTTCAGTGAGGACAGTTTCCTCTAATGTCAGTATCGAAACTGTGATGGGTCTTTCAAGAATAACAGTGCTTTTGCTAATATACTTATCTCTCGAAGAGAACGATAGATATTTCCAAATGTTTGATGATTGGGTACGATCTGTAAGACCGTGTACCAAATGCATATTTGCTATCTCAGCATTTGTATAATCATTCCTGTTGACTCTTGGACATCAAAATGCTAATAACTACTAATTTGACTTGCTTGACTTTCTACACCCCGTATAATAAATACAATTCTCATAACAAAGTACTTGAGTTTTATAATCAAGCTGGGCTGTGTACGTAAGAAATCAATAACCAAGAGTAACTGTTGAATTTAAAATGATGGATTTATCAGTGACTTGTTTGTAATGTAAACATTGCCTTCCCGTTCATTTTTGAGCTACAATAGCGATATATTGCATGTCCTTATACTTAGATAAATAAAGTTACATATTTTTAAAAATCTGCAACTTGTATTATATCTGAGATTTGTGTAGAACTTTTGAAATACATGTATAATATACGTATTTCCAGAGACACGCATGTAATGAAAAAGAATGTTTTTTGCACTTTTTGATCTTTGTGATAATATAATTGTTTCAGTACGTTGCAGATAAATTTAGTTGATTTGGTTTCGAGCTTGTTTTCAGTTCAATAACTTACACTGCAAAACTATGATGAATTTATCTTTATGATTCATGATTTATAAATTTAACAAATTAGAGCCAATAATTTATTGCATTTGATAAAAAATATATACAGAAACAAATAATGAAATGCTGGTTCAACAATTCCATGCTCGTTATGTTCAAATTCGTTTCAATCTATTATGAAACGAAATTCTTTTTGTATCGAATATACCGTGTGTCCTAAATTCGATGCTCACCATTGCCATCTCGAAAACTACAAACCCGTTAAGAAATCATGGATAACTGATTCCATTTTTGGAATTTTCAAAAAAAAAACCGAAAATTTTGTGATTTCTCCTTTTGGCTGTAGCCAAGTAATTCTTGATCTGACAGGTTTTAGACTTTTATGTTATTAGGATACTTTTTGGAGACTAATATACCGGTATGTGTTTTCGCTCGCTGAACCCGAATCCGGGGTCAAAATTGGCCGGAAAAATAAAAAAATGGCCGAAAGTTCGCCAAAATTCGGGTAAAAAAAACATTGAAGGGATTGACATGACTTAACCCATATACCGGTATGTACTTTCACCTGCTGAAACCGAATCTGGGGTCAGAATTGGCCTATGGGGTTAAAATTGGCTGCAAAATAGCCTCCAACATGTTCAAGGAAGTTTTCCTGTTCCCAGTATTTTTTCGAAGCGCTCACCAGATTCTCTTTTTCATTTTTGGCGATTATAACGGACCTGTTTGCATTCAAAAGACCTGTGCAAGGGCATTCTTTTCCTTTTCCTCCCCTGAGCAGGCAAATCTCTTTTGAGCATCCAGCAATAGCCGCCATCATATTTACGTCCCACCGCCCTTGGTAGCGACCCTCCATCTCTCGGAGATTTTGGTGGAATCTTTCTCCTTGCTCCTCACTATAATCCCCAAGATTATCCGGGAAATAGTCCGCATGCGAATGCAGGAAATGTAATTTTAAATTCATTAAACACCCCAATTTTTCAAAATCCTTAACCGTTTCAGTTGCAATATCCTTCCATTTGACACATTTATTGTTATCCAAGAAATTTTCTACTACATTTTTAAAACTGTTCCATGCTTTACTTTCGTGGCAGAGAATGCATCCTCTTTTAACAATGAACGAATTTGTGGTCCATTAAATATGCCTTCTTTTAATTTTCCCTCAGATATTGCTGGAAATTTTTTGACTAGATATCCAAAACAGGCACCGTCTATATCCAGTGCCTTGACAAACTACTTCATCAAACCAAGTTTGATGTGAAGCGGTGAGAGGAAAATTTTTGACCTCTCTACAGGAGGATCCTGAATAACAATGTTGGGCAAATTTGAGCCATTTGTTGGCTTTGACCGGTTGGGCTAATTCTGACTCCAGATTTAGATCCAACGGCCAAAAATACACACTGATATAAGGATAAAGTCACTTCAATATCATTTAATGTTTTTTGACCCCAGATTTTGTCGAATTTCCGGCCATTTCTTGATTTTTCATGGCCAATTTTGACCCGATGGGCCAATTTTGATCCCGGATTCGGGTACTGCCAGCAAAAATACATGCCGGTATATAGGTCGGTCCCCGAGTACACGAAATTTTCTTTTGTGTGCCTGTTGAATCGATGTGGAGAAATATTTTTTAATTTAATTTAATTTTTAACAGCAAATTAACATAATAGAAGAAATTATAATAAAGAAGTAAGAAAATTTAATAGAACTGTTTAATATGACTTTCATTTAGCTGAGTACATATTTGGCATCTTCGACGAACTGAGCTGATTACCCTTCTGAGAGTATTTGCATTTATTGTGCCGAAAACGTCTCTAACTCTGTCCTCCAAAATATCGATAGTTTCTGGGCATTTACAATCATATAATTCATTGTTCACCGTACCCCATAAATAAAAATCAGGAGGGGTTGTATGAGGCGAGTGGGGAGGCCACCATACTGGTCTTCTATTTGAAATTATGAGGCTTTTCAAAAAATTTTTGTTTTGTAAAAAGTTGTCTTATCTCGTGTAAAAATTGACTTTCGAGAAGTTCACTATAGGCTGCTCCCGTTAAATTGTTGTGAAAAATGAACGGACCAATTAAATGGCGATCTAAAAATAATGATTAAGGAATAATATAATTCAAATTTGTACAGATGTTATGTCTTTAAATGTAGGGGTTTTTTCAAGGTAGTAAATTATATTATGGTGTGATTTTTATTAACAGCAGGTTATCTGAATAAGTTCAATAACGGAGAATTATTTAAATCTATTTGGCCCTTTAATATATTGTAATTTTTATTCCTAGTTAATTTACTAATTTCTAGCACTTCTTATGAATTAAGTTCTTTACTTTTACCACAAATATGTAATATTTTAGGTTGATGGTCATCAGTTATTGTATGACCATAATCTGTTTGGTGTTTATAAAAGTTGCAATGTTGTTTTTGTGTGTGAATATGTTCTCTATAATCTTACCCTGAACGATCTACCTGTTTGAATTACATATGAGGCGTTACATTCTGGGCAATCTAACCGATATACACCATATTTTTTAGAGATATCATTTTTTTGTTTTGCATTGAAAAGATATCTGCCTATATTTTTATTAGAACTAAAAGATGTTTTAATATTAAATTTGGAAGAAGTAATGCTAATTTAATTAGAGAGTTGACCTGAATATGGTAATGAAATGTATGTTTGAACTTTTTTCTCGTTAATAGTGGGACAAAGTTCGTTTAAGAGGGACTTATTTTGTTTTTTGTAGATTAGATTGTTGATTATATTTTGAGGGTACCCGTTATTATGTGCTATAAGTCTTATTGTGTCTAATTCTTATTTTAAATCTGTCTCAGATAGAGGTAAACTGAAGGCTCGGTATGTCATAGATTGGTATGCGGCTAATTTGTGGGAGAGAGGGTGATAGGAATTAAAGGGGATGGTGGCGTCTGTAAAAGTTGGTTTGCCGTAAATATTATAGGAAATATGATGTTTTATGTCTTTTTTATAGTTAAGTCGAGAAAGTTTATTGATTTATTATCGTTCTCTGTTTCTAAGGTAAAAGATATATTATTATGTGTGTTACTGATAAAATTGAGGAGTATTTTTAATTGCCGGCTGTCCCTTTAAAACCTATTAGCATGTAATCAACGTACCTATACCAAAAGAGTTTTATATTTATTTTTTTTGTAGAATATGAGAAGCGTGAAATTTGACACATATTATTATTATTAGAAAGTAATCACCAATCAGTTAGTTTGTCAGTTTTCACAAACCCGGCTGATTGTCTGTTAGCTGAAATCTGGAGACCCAAAATCGATCATGGATACAGTTTTTAAAAAATACGTACAATATCGAGAAAGTTCATGCGGAATCGAATCTGCCGCCCAGGATTGCAAAAAGATAGGCAAAACGACACAAACGGAAACACTGACAGAAAGTTAGTCGCTTATTTGTGGTTACAATTCAAAAGACCACGTGTTTACAGGGCGACAGACATTGCCTGTCGCCCTGTAAACACGGGATAGTTTTCAAATCCGAGGTTTGGTTTCATTAAAAACAACATATATCGGTAAATAATATGGTGTTTAGTAAATCAGTCCATTTTGTAAAAAGGACATTAACCCACACACAGAACAAATCTGGGCAAAAGTGCATATGTTGAAGGGTTTTTTTTAATCAATATTCAAAACGGTTCAACCAGTTTTATTCACGACATGGGAGAATACGCTATAAGTCACTAGATCAAAATTCAAGTTTATTAGATTAGTGGTCACCAATAAAGTTTTTCTTAATTATATCAGAATTGATTTTTTGGACATATCGTTTTTTTGAAATCAATGCCTCAAATGCTCTGAATACTCATTATTAGCTCCACGATACACTGAATTAATTATTGACGGACAAGATAAAAAATATTCCAGGAATGTTTCGATTTGTCTGACAACCAGCCACTATTGGCTGTCAAAGAAGATTGATATTCACTGGTCGTAAATGCATAAAATATCTGCAGATATCGGCAAAGAAAATAAATAGATAAATATTTCAAGGCACTTTTGTTACGTTGCAGCAAGTCAATTGTCCTTAGATGTCGACAAGCAGTTTAAATTTAAAAATTGTTTTTACGTTGGGCTGTACTTCTGCAAATCAAGTCAGTTCCAGTGAGATGATTTTTTAAAACTTTTTAACATACATAATACAACGACAATCAATACCATATCCAACTCGTCTAAACCAATTTCCAGGATGTGCATATGCATTTTTAATTATGAAACGTGCATACAATTGTAATGTTCTCTTTAATTTTCATATTCGAAGCGCCAAGCTATGTGTTTTGATATTTCGTTGTGTCTTTATCCACATTCAGCATCATTTTCATTAGTAAATTAAAATCTCCCTGGAAAGTGATAAATTCTGATATCACGACTGTTTTGTTATCGTCGAATTACTCAAATTAATGTTTTGTTTTGTCGTTAAAATCTGGTTATATGGATGTGCTGCAACTTGTGTAGCATCAATTATAACCATTTGGTATAAATGGATATGACTTACTGTGGTAGTGTATACGGAATGAAATCGGCATAAATTATGCAACCGTCCTGGAGTGGGTTGGAACCTTTGATGTGAAGATAACTCTGACGTAGTTTTCCACGAAACACCAAAACATATATACATATATACTGCATTCGACGCGCGTTTCGCCAGCCAAGTTAACGAAAGGTTAAAGAGTCGCTTCGAAATTCCTCGACCATTCAAATTGAAAGAGAAAATCCGAAATTTGTATCGATTCTTTTCGATCCTCGGTTCACCCGTGGTATTGGTAAGATTTTTAAAGATGTAGGTATGACAGTGGTTTATTCATCGGGAAAAAAACAACAACTTTTACGCAAAACAAAAGACAAAATTGAAACAAACGAAAAGTCGGGGATTTACGAAATTAGCTGTAAAGACTGTAATCAAAAATATGTTGGACAGACTAGACGATCAATTCAAACTAGATTCAAAGAGCATATGGCCCATCTCAAATATGGTAGAACAGATAAGTCTAGTGAAGCCCAACATGCGTTTGAGAACAACCATAAAATAGATATTAGCAATTTAAGATTGATTAGGAATGTAACAAATACTAGACAGCTGGATGCATTTGAAAGCTTGGAAATCATAAAGTGTAAACATAGTATGAATAGTGACAAAAGGCATATCCCAAATAGTCTGCTTTATTGGTTAGTGGATCACGGTTCGGTGAACAATAGTTTTAGGTATAAATAGGGTAGATTGTTAGCATAAAACTAGTTTTAATTATCTCCAGATGATGCCAACTTGGTTGGCGAAACGCGCGTCGAGTGCAGTATATAGTGTTTTGGTGTTTCGTGGAAAACTACGTCAGTGTTAGGCAACCATGTCACTTTCTGAACCCATTGTCATCAGAACGACAGGAGGGGTCAGGATAATATTAAGGACATTTTATAAGGTGCTATAGTGGCGTCGGATATTCAGAAAAATCCGAAAACCACGTTTTCTTGCCGACTGCAACAAACTGTTGACGTAGTTAAGGGATGAACACTTGTTAATGCTCTCTTACCTGAGCTGGATTTAAATTTGAATTAGTCGTTCGATTAATTTTGTATATTTTATGGACAATTTGTTCTAATACTAAAAATATTAATAAATAAACATTGTTAAATAGAAAGCGCTCATAAATATTTATGTAATTATTATTATTAGGTCTACTATAAAAGTACTTTTTTTCCGTACTTTTTTTCTACATTGTGTATTTAAAATATTTTTACTGATGTATAGACCACAAAGTTTATTTATTAGATATACTTAGTTAATTCGTGTAACACACGTTGTACGACACCCATAATTTGATGACAAAACAGAACGTTTAATTTGATTAATTCGGCGATAACAATAATAATCGCCATATCAGAATGTATTATCTTCCTGGCGAAATTTAATTTACTAATGAAACTGATGTTAGATTGCGGACATGGCACAACCATATAATAATAATAATCGTCTTTATTTAAGTATACATATGGGTATATTAAACAATATACACATATATAAATTCATATAAGATGTTGGGGTGGGTGCGGCGAAGTTTAGTTTATATGTCAAAGCAAACAGGTATAGACTGCGAATTGTTGAAGTTAAAAGAAATTCGAGATGTATCTGCAAAAACCGTAAGTGTCTTAAATACAGGTCTCTAGGTCTCTACAAGTTCGACAACATTGAAATCGAATAATCCCAGATAGATGGATCGATACAATACATGTTGCTCCAGTAAACTGGGTAAGCATCCTTTACAGTCCTACGGAAATGGCACCGTTTGACTAGCAATTTCATTGGCGGTTTCAAGGCCACGGCATAGCGTGCTCACTCAGATATCATTCTTAAAGGGGAATTCGGTAGGAAATAAACAAACATAAAAAAGGGCAGGATAAACAAACTATAATAAAGTGCAAGGACAATCTTACTAACGAAGGCCACAGAGTTACTTATTTATAAAAAAAATAATAATAAGGCGAACTCTGGACCTACCCCCTGCTAGGCGAGTCTTCTCTTGTCTAACGTTCCTTCGACAATCGATTCCAAAGACCTTTAACATGTCATGTAACTGCGCAGACCTGCGGCTATCTTAAAACGGCCAATGAATTGCGAGGGAGCTCCATCTCCGTACCTGTAAGGAATGCGCCTCAGAACTGGGTAACACGTTCTCCTGATATAGCGCCGTGTGACCTATTTTTTGGGAACGCTTCAAAAACCATGGTGTATTCCAGGATAAGTGCAAGTAAGATGTCGTTTCACCAAATCTCAAAATGCAGTAAGTTCTCTAGGAAATGATGCTGAAATGTTGGGAAACGGGTCAGTTTAACTTTTTACGCCGAATTCATCTTTGTGTGCTTTGTAATCCAAATAAAGTAATTTCATTCAAATTAATTTGTTCACTACTGCGACCGCTAGTATCAAAATTACGCAATTATCGCGCTTTGCAAGTGTGTCGAAGCAGACAGACGCGGTAATGTCTATCTATGCATTAACTTATAATGAAGAGCTCTTTAATCGATTAGCACGCATGGCAAGTTTACAATGCCTACTCGATTTATGTATATGTTTAACATGGCGTGTTTCAAAGATACGAAATTGCAACGTAAACTTGTTGATAATTAGTTTAGTATGATATACACTCAGTTCCAAAAAAAGTGACGCACTTAATTTTTGACCTAACTTTTTTCCTTTGTTTTAAAAAACCAGTGGGTCGATTTTTAATTTTTTATCTGTTGGTAGGTAATTCCTTTGTCTTTCAAAAAAAAAATAAAGAGGTGGAAATTTTTTTCAAAGCCTCCTGGATGGTAGTGGAAATACTCGAACCATGTTTTGTTCTAATTTTTGACTCACCCTGTGTATTAATCAAGTAATGAGATAAGAAAGTGCTTACTCTGTATGAAAGACACTTCTTTACGAGCATTTTGCTTTTTTATTCATTGATTTATCTCTAAAATTGTCCGAATTACAGCTTTTTTGCTGAAACCTTTCGTATATCTCACAAATTTATTTCGTTGAGGATCACAATGCCTTTAAAAAAACAATTGCCGTTGCCATAGCAATTAATTTGTTGTATGCCTCCATATTTGACTCTTTGTCGTTGTGTCAATAATTAAGTTTCATTAAAAAAGTTTTAGAGACTAAAATTTCATAAATGCCTCAAATAAATCCTGAAAAGTAGCAAGATTAGTTGCTTTAGTAAACGATGGGCGTAGTAAACGTTATGCCGCTGGTGCAGTGGCAGTCCATGAAGCAACTGCTCGTAGAGCGATCCGCAAGTACGAACAAAACAGGAAGCGCTGCTCGAAGGGTGGGTTCTGGTCGCCCTCGAATAACTTCTCCAAGATGATCGCTTCTTGAGATTGCGGATATTACGGGACCGATCAAATACTGCGGTAAATGTTCGCAAGATCTTCGCCGAATTCGTAGTGTTGCAGTAAGTAAGCAGACGTTGCTGTGACGTCTAAAAGAAGTTAATTTAAAAGCTTGGAGACCTGCAAAAAGGTCCTAAATTATTGCCCACACATCGTGCTGCAAGAAGATATTTCGTTCAAAATTATGGAGAATGGAATATTCCTGAATGGTCGAATGTCTTGTTTACGGATGAGTTAAAGTTTTGCCTTAACATGGTGGATGGAAGAAAAAGAGTGTGGAGAAGGACTGGTGAAAGGTTTAATCAGAATTTAATAACAGAATGCGAAAGTTTTAATGGTGGGTCGGTTATGGTGTAGGGACGGATTTCAATGAATGGAAAGACACCCCTTCATGTTTTTCCGGTGAGGCGGACGTTGACAGGCCTAATCTACATTGACATTTTACAGCAGTATGTCTTACCTCATGCAGAGTTAGGGGGCAATAATTTTATATTGATGCAGGATAATGCCCGACCACACTCCGCAGCAATAGTGCGAAACTTTTTAGAAGCTACGGGTATCACCACATTACAGTGGCCTGCGAGAAGCCCCGATATGAACCCTATAGAACATTTGTGGGATGAATTAGGGAGAAGGGACGTTCTCGCGAGACTCCTGCAGAAATGGCAGATGCATGTGTGGAAGAATGGGACCGTATACCAATGGAAACGATAAGAAACCTAATTTCCAGTATGCCGTGTAGATTAGAAGCTCTTAGAGTTGCTAGGGGTGGCAATGCACGGTATTAAGAAGATATCCCAGTTTGTATTTGTATTTTAATAAAAATGTTTTTTAAAATTCGTATCGTTTATTTCACTACAAAACTGTTTCTCGATGAATTCAGAAGTTGGTAATGCGCAAGGTTTCAGAAGAGCTGTAATTCGACAATTTTAGAGATAAATCAATGAATAAAAAAACAAAATGCTCGTAAGAGCGTCTTTCATACAGAGTGTAAGCACTTTCTATACCATTACTTGATTAACACACAGGGAGAATCAAAAATTAAGAAAAAAACATGGTTCGAGCTTTTTCCACTACCATCCAGGAGGCTTTGAAAAAATTTCCCATCTCATTTTTTTTTTTTGAAAGACAAAAGAAATTACCTAAACGAATAAAAAAAATAAAATCGACCCACCGTTTAAAAAAAAAAAAGGAAAAAAAAAAAAAAGTTAGGTCAAAAATCAAGTGTGTCACTTTTTTGGAACTGAGTGTAGTTGAGACCGATTCACTATGAAACATTTCTAACTAGATATGTAGATAATCTCACGATAGTAGTGGCGTGTTCTTCATGGAAGTTAGGGAAGCCCAGCTTCCCTTACAAGAATCATAAAATAATAAAATATATTAATTATTTTCTTATTACTCCCACTCTCTTTTTCGATGGCGCTTATGAACTCGATATCTGTCAAAACAAATGTTTTAAAATGCGTTAAGTTACAAAGTTGCAATGCATTCGGTTTCCAACTTCCCGATGCCGATACCGCCCGATTGGCTCGAAGTGACTTGTTCGAGTGTAAGCTGTTTTCTCACAGCGTACTTAAATACGGTAAATGTGTAATTTTTTGTGAGTAAATGTGAGCGTGTATTAGATTTTTACGTATATCGAGATGATTAGTTTTATTTATTTAAAGTGTTTTTTGGGGGGTTCTTCCGCATAATTACTGTTTATATTGTCAGAAAACATTTTTATAGGGATATATAAATATTCGTTTTAAATTTAAATTAAACATTTCATTTAGATATTATGAAACCTGCTCATGTAGTCTGTCTGGCGGTAATTAGAAACTTTAGTTTACCTATAAGAATCTTTCCTGCCAGAATAAAAACTGCTTGTCGGTGGAGTTTTGTGGGGATCAGTGACTAGGCATGAACTCTGATATCGCTGATTTTTCAAAAACGTCTATTTATGTTATCGGGCAAGAGAAAAATAGGGAGGGTTTCCGGCTCTAAATGAGAAAGGCAGTTACGTTTGAGACTACCCGGAAAGGAAGTACTTTTGTTAAAAAAAATAGTGAGGGATGACTACCCGAAAGGGAAGTAAACTCAAGTGACGGTCAGGTTAGGCTCTCCTAAAGGGAAATCAATGGTTGAAAGTAAAGTAAATGGGTTCATATTTTCCGGAAAGGAAGGTTTTTTATTTGTCGGGGTCGGTTCATTTTTGTTGCTTCGGGTGCCGGGTAGCGTAAGAAGAGACAAGTCCCGAAAGGGTGAAGATCAGGAGTGAGTGTACAGAGTGGGGAAAGTTCCCAAGGCGTGGATATTCGCCATCCAGTTAGACAGTCAGCAGCATCCGCCCAGAGATGGAGGCCGAGGGCAAATTGTGTAAGTAAATTGTCAACCATAATTTTTTTCGTTTTGTCTTCTTGTTCATTGGTTAAATATATTTCCTAAAAATTTTTAATTAGTTGGTTTTCATTTTGAAACCCACCCCCTTTGTTCGAAATAAGAAACCTCTCGCCCTTTAACAACAGGGTCGTGCACCCAAGCGACCACCCGCAAAGTGGGCCGCCCCTAGGCTCGACAATATTAACTTTGGATATTGAAAATTTTTTTGTTTAAAATATAGTGCAATTATAATCGCGATAAACGTTATGAAAACAGAAACTAGTGAGGATGTAAGCTGTAGGTTAGACAGCTTACAGGCTAATGGAAACACCGGGTCTCCCAACTTCGCAAAATAGTTTTGAAACGACGGAAACTATATTATATAAATGTGATGTGTGCAATTTAGTAATAGGAGATTTTCAACTTATAATTTTGACATAATTTTTTTTTAAAAAGGTATGCCAATTCCAGCTTTAACAAAGTTAACTAAACGGATTAAATTCTATGTAAGACATTTTCAAACGCAAAATTATCAAAATGTCTAATTTGGACCATTATTGTACATTTTTAATAAATCTCTCAAAGGTGGCACTTCTCCTAGACCGTTTAAAACCACAGTTATTAAGCCAACATATAAATCTGGTGACCGATTAGACCTCCATAATTATAGACCTATTTCATTGCTGTCAGGTCTATCAAATATAATATATGAAAAAATTATTAAAACAAGATTGTTAAGTTTTATAAATAAATATCATATAGTATCGTAGAAAAGCAATATAATTTCGAGAGGGTAGAATCAACACGGGATGCAATTGCTGAGAGTAATGTCAAAGTATATGCAGCCATGGATAATTTTGAACCAGCTATTTATTATCTTTGTTGCAACAGCCAAAAACCTTCGACATGGTGAAAGTCCCCTGATTTATTAGACACATTAGAAAATGACCGGTTATTAGAGGGAAAGCATATCAGTTGTAGAAAAGTTAATTACAAAGATAGAAGTCAATGCGTTAAGACTAACGGTGTAATTGAGTATTACCCCGGCCATTTCCTTTTTGAAGTTCCACAAGAGTAATGTATTGGGACCGTTGCTATTCAATCTTTATGTGAATGAAATGTTTAACATAGCCATATGGCACAGGCCAAGTAATAAATTTTGCCGATGACATGGCATTGGTCTATAAAGACAACCAGAGCTTTCACTATATACAAAAAACTTATCCAGCAAGGACTTTCCTATACTATTAGACTTTTTGCTCCTAAGTTACTTACTATCAATATATAAAAAAACCAAAAGTTTTTATATTCTTCTTGGTTACATCAAGTGCAGAGTAGGTTTTGAATCGCACCATTTTTTTTACTAAATGTATGTCGGTGCATATCATTTCATGTAACATCCCTAAGTCTTTATTGTGTCATAATTCGTTGTATCATCGGTAAAGGTAGGGAAACGACCAGTTATATTTATAGAAGCAAGGTCGTTAATATATGGTAAAGGGAACTGGGCCAAGCACGAATCCCTGCGGAACTCACCAACTTTATGTCGAGCTTACTGTTCAGTTCTCTAGGGGATTCTTAGGCTCTCTGTGTCGCGATCACCTAAAGTTAAGGATTGGAACTAGGAAACCCTACATGTCCTTGTGCTTAAAAAAGCTAAGTTTGGAGGGGAAGGATTTTAGGGCTTTATAGAATGAGAGGATTTTGTGAAACCATAGCAAAATCATGATTGAAATTCCTTCTGAAAATTTAAGAGAACTATAATCAAATGAAAATATTTATATTTTAAATATAAAACTACGAATAATTTCAGCCCTAGAAATGCCTTACTCATGTGACAAATTTTATATGAATTCGAAACAAGGATAGAATTCTTATTTTGAATATCATATCGCCATGTTTAAAAATTTGAAAATATCAGAGGTGGACATCCACATTTTGCATTAAAAGCAATACACACTGTGTTCATTTGCAAACTGTCCACCCCCTTTTCCCTAAAACTATAAAAAATACATGGCAAAAATACAAAAAATGAGACAGTAGCAATTTCTGCCAGAAGAAATGATAGAAATCTTGTGATAAATCGGACGCTACTTTAGAAAGTGGGGTCATTTTCTTTGAACGGCATAGATAAAAACAAATATAAATTATAACTGGCAAGTTTAAAACTAAGAATAAATTAAATGAAAATTATAAAATTAATTTGTAATTTAAAATGAAATCATTACGACTGAGCTAGTGTACAATAGTGCTTACAAAAACTTGAAAGTTTTCTAAGTAATATTGTTCTTCGTTATACCTTCTACGTATAAGATTAATGGCCGTCCGAGTCTAATTTGTTCCAGCGTACGGTAAGAACAATTCCAGCTTTTTAAAAGTCGTTAAATAGATGTCCGTATCTTATAAAGTCGCGGGTATGGTATGCTGACGGAAATGGAAAAATTCGCTGCGTTCAAGATTGATGAAATTGCATCAACAATATGTCACGCCCGAGTTATTTTCTTCAATTTTCATTGGGTCTTATTTGGTTTAAGAAAAATAGGGAAAAACAACTTTTACGAAGATTTTTTACTGACAACAAGCACATTGTTGTTGTGATTAATACAAATAATTAAATTGGTTTTCTCTCATGGGGCTAACTATTATCCTCATCACGCTGACGAATTTAATCATTATACAGGTGTTCCAAAACTGACGGTACAAATTTAGGAGAATATTCCTTACTTCAGAATAAGACAAAGAGTCCTTGTGAAGTTGGGTCCGGTAACGCTCTATTTCTCAAATAGAGAGCGATGGGGCGCTATCAGAAAAAGAACATGTTTCAAAACAGTTTTTGAATCTTCACGAACATGATTGGAGGTAATAATTTAACGACTTGGAATACCATTTTTAGATATAACCTATTCTGGAGTATGGTGGTCGAGGTTCGATACAATGGCCTACCCGTTTTCCAGATTGGGCGCGATTGGATTTTTTCATAATCGTATTGCTTTTAAATGAGCGGAGCATCCTGATATCCATGTGTTTGCTTAGGCAATGTGGGATTACGCCTATTAATGACATTAAAATGATGTCACTTTAGTACTTTTGATCAGTTTCAATAATAAGCTCGCTTCGGAATGGAAAGCAGACGTGGATATCAGCGAACTCCTGTCCATTTAAAAGCGACGAAGCTGCTTAAGTGCCAACATCCACGTTCAAACTGTCTGGAGTGTCTAAATGTGTCGTATAGCAAATGAACATATGTTTTTTTCGTGGCATTGAGGGGACAGGCATCTCTTTGATTAAGCCAAAGAAGCTCTCTTCTTCTTATGTTTACATGTTTCTCTTCCTGACAGAAATAAAAATGTCTTTACAGCCATGTAATACTTCCATATTTTCATCATTTTTATTATTGATGTAATGAAAAAATGTTGACCGGATTGATTTCATATCCTGTAAACGTATTCACATAAAAACAATGCTTTTATATACGTACAAATCAATACATCAGTCCGTAGAATTATAAATACGCCGACAACGTTAAAAGTATATAAATAAATTAGTAAACTTAATTAAAAATGTGTATGTTTTCTTAATGATATAAATTATGACTGGCTGGACGATAATTATATTCTAAGCAACCTAGGGGGGAAGTATTTATTTCCAGCTATTTATATTTCTGAGGACATTAAGTTATTTACGCAGCCGACTCGATATCCGATTAAAAAATAAATTATAATAAAATTAGCATCAGAAATTTAGTAAAAAAAAATTTTGGTTAGTGGACTGTTTTACGGTCGATTCGTTGACTGAAATATTTTGAAATACACTCAACGACTTGTGTTTCATTATAACGAGTGATTCAAACAAGCCTCCCACCGCTATTTTCTCCATTATTTGGAAATATATGAAAAAAAATGATAGAATTTTTTCTTTGGGTTTTTAAAAAAGGATATATTAGCAGAAATACAATTCAAACTAGTGCAACACCTACTTCACCTAGGCGCAACATGGCATTGGATTAAATATTAGTATTCAGTGATGTAAACAAAAAATATTGAAATTCAAAAAAATTTTGATACCAAAAAAAACTTGCATTTAAGAAATGATTCGCTCCAATTACAATACAAAAACGAAAATTTCTGAAATCGCTGTACAACGTCTTTTATTCTTTCGCAACTCCTCAGAGGATTGGAAGGTATTTAGATGAGAATAACAGTGTAAAAATCTGTAAGAAATTTTAGGTATTTACATTATTGTTATCATATTAAGTTTGAAATGATACTTACGTAATACCCAAATAATTAATTTATTATTTTTTCTAGAAATGCATAATACAGAAGCAATAAGATTTTTAAAATCTTTCCTACTAATGCAAAGGGTAAACCTGACGACAAATCTGTTAGCTAACTTCTACTTCCGAAGTATTTCCACGGAATTCAAAACAAATTCTAAAAATAAAGTAAAAAATAATCAGCCTTGTGACACGGGAATAAAAATAGCAACCGTGATTGTAATAATTTGAATTGTTAATTCAGTTAATAAAAAATTAGTCTTGTTCTATGTTTTGTTCTCGAACTAGTCTAATAAATATATTTCGTGCATTAAAAATAATCTGAAAATTTAGCATTCAAAGTGTGTTGCCCCTAGGGGCCCTAGTCGGGGAAAAAGCTTCGGATAGCTGTGTCACTCTTAGAAAGTTTTTATACATGCGCTGCTGAATAATTTTACTCTGACATACCTTCACTGGACGTTTTATTCACCGATTTCATTGAGGTGCGATTCCCGATAGAGGTAATACTTCCTTGCTCCATTTGTAGTGACAAAGATACTTATTTAGAAAATTCTCTTTAACCAAATAGTACGGAATAAAAGTTTGAAACTTGCTGAGCATAATTATGAAGATTCATTCTAGACGACATGTATGAATTTTACCTCGGAATTTTACCGATTGATATCATAATTCAGGAGCTAATCACGTCCAAATTTCACTTATATTTACAGTATAAATTTTCCCTACATAAAGTGAAAATTAATTCAAATAGATATACATGTACCCTCTATTATACTTTCAACTACTGATCCTCCAAATTTGGTGTAATTTGACCAAACCGTATGGAAGAAATAAATTTTGAAAAATTACCTTACAAACACTGGTTAGATTAGCCCTCTTAAGAAACCCGCATTCTTTCATTTTGATGTGATTTGACTGAAAAAGTACACTCGACTGCGTCTCGGGCACTTTTTGTCAAATTACATTAAAATAAACTGAAGCAGTTTTTAGGCAACAAGTTTTTACGCGCTGATTTTCGATAATTTTTAATGCACTTAACATATTACTACAGAAAATAAATTATCTGTAAAAAAAAAGAATAGTCTGGACGAAGAAGTAAATTTCAAAGATTATATTAAATCAATTAGGGTTGAGTAGTACAGATACTATTTATACAAAGAAATCCTCGATGAGTATACGTCATTTCTGAAGGTGGAAAAATTGGACAATTTACCTGAACAAATGAAATTCATAAAAGAAGAATACAAATGAAGATATATTTAAACAATATGAAGAAAATCCAAAGAAAAAAGGGAAATTAAAGAGTTTTAAGAATAAAGTTGTTTTATATTAATTTTTAATATTAAAATTAAACATGTTTGGAATCATAACACCTTTTTCAATATTGCTGATTTCTCTGTATAAGAATGTCATGTATATTTAATTTTTTTTGCAAATAATAAAGTTGCAGAAATGTCCATAGTGCTAACCAACAGTACAAGATTCAACCTACTTGAACTATTAGTTGTTTTTTGATAAAGCGGAATAAATAAAAAAATCTGAATCAACGTTTCTAATTCAAGTTTATGCAAAATAATGATTTTGGTACATGACACCTATTTGTGTCTGCAATTCGTATGTCATGAAAGTAACTACATGTTAATTCTATTAAAAAATAGAATACAAGGCTAATGTAAAATAAATAATGCTATATTATAAATCATCCCAAATATCTAATTTTTGACTACAATAATAATTGTAAAACTTATGAGCAATGCCAAAAGCTTCCAAGTAATTCCAAAGAATTCCACGGAATTTCAAAGGAATTTAAGAGAATTCCAAAAATTATATGGAATTCCAAAGGAATTTCACGGAATCCCATATGCTTGTACACCAAACAGGTTCACCTCTTGTACTAATGCAATAAACTTGACAATTTGTGGAAACACTACACAAGCAAGTTTTCTTCATATTCAACTCCAGAAACACTATTCTCAAGGAAATTATTGTCGTATTGTTCCGTATTTATTAACTAACATTTTACATTAAATTTTTATTTATAGCAGTTCAACATTTCCATATATTTTTGTACCAATATAGTTGATCGCTGTGGAAAATCCTATAGCCATGATGCAAAAAATGCATAAATTAAAGTGTCCTTGATTCACCGGCTGATTTTACCAAGCAATTACAACTAATTTCTCACAAGCACGATCATTTTCTTTCACAAGTTGCTGAGGAACAAAAATTTCCCGGAAAAAGTGTAAATTGTGTCGGCTAAGTGGTATTTTTTTTACTCAGAAACCGATTAATCTTCCAGGAACGTTTACATTGACAAAACAACACCAATAAATTAAGGGGCAGACTTACCATCAATATTTGACTGACCTATATATGTATATCTAACAATACAGATATTTACACTATGATGAAGTGGACTGACTGATAGATGGTGTTATTGATTACAGCGAATGCTTTCTTTATTCGTGTAAATGCGTTAAAAATATACCAAACAACAATTGAAACCTTTTTAAATAGATAAAAGCAATTTGCTATTTAAAGTTTCAGAAATTTTTTATTAGAAACTCTACACGTGTTTCGGCTTTTCAAGCCTTTGTCAAGAGTACAGGGAATACTGAACAGTCAAATCGGTGTTCATTGCTTATATAACCACATCTGGTACCTACTATAAAACTATTGTAAAATATGCTTTTATAAGTTGGACATTACTTTATTTTTTGAATCTAAATTATTTGATACAAAATATGGTGACCAATAAAAATTTGTTGTTCATTCGTTAAATTTTTATTATTTTTAACAGCCTTATTTATTTTTAATTGTTCTAATAGATCAAGTTTCTTTCCTCTCTTTTCCGAATGGAGTAATTTCGATTTAAATTTAGATTTAAAATATAATGTCCAACTTATGAAAGCATATTTTACAATAGTTCTATAGTAGGTACCAGCTGTGGTTATACCGAGTGCCCAATTATATTTTAAATATATGAAAGAAATTTGCTTTTTAATGTTTCAGAAATTTTTTATTAGAAACTTTACACGTGTTTCGGCTTTTTAGACCTTTGTCAAGAGTACAGGAAATACTGAACAATAAAATCTGTGTTCATTGCTTATACCCCATTATATTTTGACCCTTTTTAAATCTATATAACTTTTGAACTAATTCAGATACTGAAATGCGGTTTCCGTCAGTCTTCTTCAATTTTGTTAAGTTTTTTCCTGAGTATCCGCCATTTTTTGCTCACTTCCGGTTTAACTGGAAATGACATACCGTATTTTGAGGGATAGGGCAGCTTTGTTATTTCAAATGGAACTGTAAGTTCTGGGGATCGAGGGGGGCATGCTGTAGGGCCTCCCCTTCCTATCCAACGATTTCCAAAGGTGGCATTCAGAGTATCTCTAGTTATCATAGGATAATGAGGCGTAGCATCGTCTTGTTGGAAATATACTATGCTCAACAAATTATCCTGTTCAAATTGGGGATAAAAGAAATTTTCTAACATGTCCAAAGATGATGGTGCATTGACAATTGAATTGTAAAAAAAGGACCGTAAATTTTTTGTTCTGGTACCGCACACCAAACTGTAACTTTTGAAGAGGATCTGACATACAAATGGAAATTTCTGGGATTTTCTGATGACCTAACTCTACAATTATTCTTATTCATTTAAGTGAAATGATGCTTCGTCTGACATGATTAACTTATTAAGGACACGCCCATATCTTCTACGTAAATTAAGAATTTTTCTATAAAATTGTACTCGTTTTGGAAAATCAGTTTCCTTTATTTCTTGATGAATCTGAATTTTATAAGCATTAAATTTTAGAACATTTTTCATAACAGTATGAACATTAGTTCTCGGAATACCTGTTGCGGAAGAATTTTTTCAAAATTTCAATTGCATTATTAAGCCTATTTTCATTATTTTGAGTTCTTTTTTTACGGTAAATACAACTCGATTATCCAAAAGTTTCTATACCATTTTCTAATTGAATATTTTGTTGGAGGTTCCTTGTTAAACATAGTTTTAAATCTTCTTTGTGTTGTTCTGTAAGATTTAGTGTCAGCAAAAATAAGTAAACATTTTTTTTTAATGTAACTCAAGTACCCGAGTTATTAATAAACTAATTTGACGTTTACAAGTGATGTTGCCTTTTATTTCCATAGTCAACTTTGTGAATACGCTGTCATTTCCAGTTAAACCGGAAGTGAGCAAAAAAAGACGAATACTCAGGAAAAAAACTTACCGAAAATAGAGGAAGACTAGTGGAAACTGCATTTCATTATCTGAACTAGTTCAAAAGTTATATAGATTTAAAAAGGGTCAAAATATAATGGGGCTCCCGGTATAAGCAATGAGCACAAATTTAACTGTTCAGTATTCCCTGTACTCTTAACAAAGGCTTAAAAAGCCGAAACACGAGTTTCTAATAAAAAAATTCTGAAACATTAAAAAGCAAATTTCTTTCATACATGGATTTAAAATATTTAATAATGTTTCACAAGGAGCCAACCGCAGAATCAGTTCAACAATTGAAATGTTACATTGCATAAAATGGTAAATAACAACCTAAATATGCAAGCACTTTCATTACTGTGGTCATTTTCATGACACCCTACTTTCTTTTAATAGCATGAAAAGATTATTATCTCCATTTTCGCTTAATGTAAAATTTGCATAATTAATTTTTTTACAGTGCTCCTTAATTATTTATAAAAAGTAAATAAAAAATTACCTTGCAGAGTAATACTCGAAGAAGGCAACGAGTATCTCGATCGACCTTGAAAACGCCTGCCACATTGTTCCTCATGATTTACATACGATCCTCACTAACACGACTGTTCCCGAAACGGTTGTTCTCGATCAAAGCGTGTCTCGAGGAAATCTCCTCAGGACGTTTCCCGCACTTTTCACTGGAATAACACACCGACATTGGAGGGAACATTGAAAAGCTCTATATAAAAGGGTGCGAAATGAAGCCACAAAGTTATTTACATATTACTGGAGAAATTCGTTTGCTTTATTTGGGTTTTGTACTTTAATTCGGGTATAACAATAAAGCTTAGCTCAGCAGACTGGGCATACTTATTATTGTTGAATTAAATATTTTATTATCTCGTAACGAGCACAGCCTTTTAATGGTAATTGTGTTTTAGAATATCTGGAATAAGAAACGTGGGATACTTGGTGTTGGTAGAACAAAATTCAACTGCAGAAAAAAAAGTTGAAATGACACAAGCTATTAGGGCAATATGTAAAAATACAAGTAGTGTAAATAAACATATTTTTTGTAGTTTAGTGCACACCTTGGGCTTATAGCTACAAGACTTCTGGACGCATTGAGAAAGAATATGTAAAAGAACTCTTTAAATACTCTTTTAATTTGTTGCTTAGAATCATTGACTCTGCTCTGGGTATAAGAAATAATAAAAACATAGAACTTAAATAGCATTCAAACCATATAATAATAATCTTGATGTTGTGTACAATCATTAAGGATAGAAATAACATAAAAAATTTGTAAAACATCTGCAAAAAAGTTTATCGTAACCCATCACCTTGTTAACATCATCAATAGACAGAGAAAATGGTAGTGGACCTGAGTGTGGTACTTGTGGTACTCCCGAGTATTAAAGCAAATAATTCAAATTTAGAGTCGTTAAAAGTTGAATATTAAAAGCGCTCACATAAATAAGAATCTAGTAAGTGCTATGATTTTCCTGATGTTTCACTCTGTATAATTATTGACAACTGATTGAGAACACGCGTATTTTAGAAATTGTGTGTCAAATTAGAATTGCTGTGTTGTAAAACTTTATAACTTATATCATATTATAATAATTTATATCATATATCACGTAGGTCAAAAATTTTTATTTGATGTGTTTAACCCACAAATTTAGATCTTTTTTCTCAAAAAAAAATTAAAATTTAAAGAATTCTTAACGTTTGAATTATGACAAAGTGTCTTTAATATCTCAACAATTGATGAAAAATATCGATTATTTAACAATATACATAGATACTGTGAACTAAGTTTTAAATTTGTTAAGAAAAACATTAAAAAGAAAGCCTGGATTACTACAGGTATCAAGGTCTCTTCTATTCGTTTAAAAGAACTGTTTACTTTGCAAAAAAATAATATCATTGAAAAAGAACATTACATGCGTTACAAAAAAATATACAATAAGATTATTAGCAAGCCAAAAAGATGTTCTTTGATAATTTAATCATAAACTCCACAAACAAATCTAGTACTATATGGAAAGTAATTAAGAGTGTTGTAAAAAATGGAATAACTTCCAAAAAAGAAACCTCAGATATGGACATACGTGGAAATATAATCACAGACAAAAAAATAATATCGGATGAATTTAATAAAACTTCTTTGTCAATCTGCCAAAATCGCTTAATATGCAGGACTATAAAACAAAATATATTATTAATAACATTGTAACACCTGTAACTAACAAATCAATTCAATTGGAACCTGTAGCCATATCTGAGATAATAGAAACAATAAACAATTTGCTAGCCAACTTGCAAAACCATTAAAACATAATAAATGAAAGAAAGGAGACAACAACCAACTCAGTAATTACCGACCAATCGCACTATTATCCATTTTATCAAAAATATTTGAAAAACTCTTTTCGAATCGAATAGCTTTTCTAGAATCAAATCAGTTATACTCTCCTAACCAATACGGGTTTAGAGAAAATAGGTCTGTCATATCCGACTAATATTTATCGACCTTTCTAAAGCTTTTCACTGCGTAGACCACAATAATCTACTAAATAGTATTGAACATTATGGTTTACGTGGTCAGTGCAAAAGTCTGCTTTCGTCCTATCTTGCGAACAGGAAGCAATTTGTCAGTTATTTTGAAGAAGTTCTGAGGAATTACCGGTTGATTGTAGAGTTCCGCAGGGAAGTGTTCTTGTACCATTGCTTTTCCTACTTTATGTCAATGATTTAAACTCGATTCTGTCCATTTTCTCCAGCACATTTGCAGATGACATCACAATTATTACAGGTGACACTTCCAAGCTGATCATAAATTTACTATCACTTCATTCATATTTTAATAATAAAAAATTAGTAATGAATCAGGATAAGGCATTTTCATTGCAGTTTCATCCTATAGAGGCAAATTATCTATCTAGTCCGCTATTAAAAGTTAACGGTAAGCCAATTCAACAAGTTACTACTTTTAAACTTCTTGGGATTCATAGACCTTTCTCTTGATTGGAAAGCACATGGAAACTTTATTATTAATAAGTGTGCCAGCAATTGTTTTGCCTTAAGAAGACTTCGCCAAATTGCCAGTAGTTCAACCGTAAAAATATTCTATCATTCTAAGATGAAACTTTTTGGGGTAAGTGGACATCCTGTCAGGGTGTTTTTGTTGCGAAAAAGAGCTACATGTTTGGTCTACAATACAGAGAATCTTGTAAGAGAATATTTATTAAACATACAGTTTTGACTCTGCCTTGTTTATATATTTAAAAAATTTTAAAACTGGTAAACAAGAACCTATCAAAATTTAATCTTTTAAATGAACATCATAACTACTCGACACGTCATGGCTTGGATTTGCAGCACGAAATTCATAGACTTGAATTATACAAATCTAATCCATATTAGATTAGAATTGTTTTTTTATAATAAATTATTTGTTAGTATAAAAATATTATAAGTATAAAAATATGGCTCCGTGTTCTAGAGGTAACGTACTTGCCTCGAAACCTCGGGGTCCCGGGTTCGATTCCCGGTCGAGAAACTGGGATTTTCTCTGAGAGAGAAATTAATCCCAGTATACTCGGATATTCGATGTGTGTCCGTTGTCTCAATGTGTAACCCTCTCCCGCACAAAGGCATTCCAGACCTTTAGAGATAATTATTATTATTATTATTATTTACAGCAGCAGTTAAAAATTACCTTCTCTCTATTGCTTTTTATTCCGTAGATGAATATCTAATGTCTTAACTTCAATTTAACACAATTTTTTTGTGGGTTGTAAATTTATTTTCTTTGAATAATTTATATTTTGACATATAGTCGACCTGTCCCATATCGTCCTGTATGATCTATTGGATTAATAAAGGTATTTATTATTATTTTAAGGAAAATGCCATTACGTCATTATAATCAGAAAATATTTCTAATGTTTCTTCTCACCTTCTTGACACTTACATTTTCAAAAGTTACCTATAATTAAAACTGACGTAGTTTTCCACGAAATACCAAAATAAAGGACGATTTGAGGAAAGCTCACATTTTCCTTCCCATTTTCTAGATCATAACTTTTATGGACAGTTTATTCAGATCGTTCTAAACTGTGTAATATTTATTCTAGAATTTGGAGTAATACCCATCATATATCAAGAGATTTTGTACAAGTTATAACAACCGCTTGTCAAAACGTATGCCATGATGCAGTTGTTTTGTTGGCAGACGAGAAAGTAGACACAAAAGCTCATTATTTACAAGAAAAGCAGGCTTGCAACTTGCCGCAAAATGAAAGGGAATTATCTTCATCAACTGATAAAATATTTTTGATGTACGAGCTTCATTTGTCACATAAATAAGAACGTGGCTATCTTGTGCTTGAAAAATTGTTTTCCATATTTCCTCATATTTGATCAAAACCCTAGAAATATACACGAAAAAAATTTTAACTGCTTTTATAACGTATTTCTTGATCAAAACGCTTAGGGAGTAATGAAATATTCATTCTTATTTCCTTTTGCGCTTCTCATTAATATCATTGGCATTGTTGCGAAATTGCGATGTTATTACCTAAGTATATTAAACTGAAACCTAAATTAAAGTCGCTTTCTATTCATTATGTTCTTTGATGAAATTTTAAATAATATTTATTCTCTTGAACAGCAAGAAGCTCCAAAACTTTCGCATTAAAAGTTGTCTCACAATTAACGGTAACTCCACTTATTAAGGGACTTAGTTACGTTGTAGGAGTGTACTTTGGGGAATTTTTAAGTGTAATGGAAACATTATATTCACAAAATGCGTATTGGGTTAATTTAAATCACTGATTGTCACTATGTTCAGATCCGTGAAAGGAAATAAAGCAAATTCCGATAACTATCTGCCTAACTAAAGTAACGAAACCCATAGACTCTTTTAGTGTGATGTCACAATGATGCAACTGACTTACTATTGTCGTGACAAACGGGTTGCCTGCCAATCGCAGAGGAACTTGACCCTTAATTCTGTTGTAGAACCAAAATTCTACATAAATTTAATTTTTTCAAAAAATCAAGGTTACCAAAAAAATGACACAGATCACACAGAAGGCCCTTAGCCATTAAAAGCATTAGAAAAATGTCCGCAGCCGAAAATACACGAGTTCAAAATATCACATGTCACACCACTTTTTAGCAAATTAGATAAAGAATAAAAAAACCACATTTAAAATTTCAAACTAAACATGTTTATCTCAATTCTCCGATTTGTAAAAGCTAAAATAGTAAAATTAATTTTCATAAAAAAAAACCGCTCTGCGCAAACGTAAAAACAGCTAAAACTCATAGACATTCATAAGGAATAAGTACAACAAACCAGTCTGAACGATTTTATTGCTTTTAGAAAAGCCACACAAAATTTTCAATTTTAATAGTCGACGGAGGCAAATATTCATCAGTGGCCAAGGCCAACGTAAAATGGTCAATGCTAAATTTCTACATTTCTGCCATACGAATTTTAAAAGATGCTAATAGCACACACCTAAAAAAAATATTTTACAGACTCAATTAAATAAGTAATAATTAATATCAAAGTAAAATAGCATCAATCATTGTTTCCACGGCGCCTCATTAACCGCTAGATTTGTTTATACGAGACTTAAACTTATACCATTGGAGTTTGGTACACCGTGTAGCCGACTAGCCAGGACAGCTACGTGTAGCTTTCGAAAGCATATCGGAGCTTTCAAGCGGGGTAGATTTTATTTTTACTACGCAGTTTTAAAAACATGTTATTATCGTAATAGTTGACGACATAACTACTACAATTATAAAATTTATTTTCAAGACAGACAATCTACCATTCGGCATCAAACAGAAAGCATCGTGGTAAAAAACTTTAACAAAGTACACTTTTAATTTTAAATACATATTCACTCCGGGAACGATAAATATTTTAAACCGGTTGTGAACCCCATCATTAAACACATACTGATCTACAGTCCGGAGGACAGTTCCTTGTTCGCTGTTACATAGGTACAGGTCTCACACGGGCCCCAGAAGACACCAGTTACTAAGAAATTTATCAAAACACTGACGCTAGGTTTATTTTTTGGTACTCTTCGAAGATGGCGTCCAAAACAAATCATACGGAACAAAATAACAGGCACAACGCAGGTCGGGTATTTTGTCCGCTGAGTAGTTGTTTCCTGTAAATTTTATTCAGTATGTAGTTTAGCCCACCAAAGTTAGAGGTCGCAACTCTTGGTCAGTAATGTCTGACGGGTAGTAGCACTGACCACCAGAGGGATATACTTATCACTTACCATGCTTAGCTTATAGATACAATATTAAATAACAGATGGACTGAGACTGGAAAAACTGTATCTGTTTTCCCCTTTTTGTAATAAATGTTTAGCCCTAATTACGCAAAAAATATCAGAAACCTTAGATGCGCAGGGATAGGTGGACGTGGTGTATTCTGATTTCTCAAATGCCTTCGAGACTATTAATCATTCTATTATAATATCTAAACTCTCATATTTTGGGTTTTCCTGCAGTTTGATTAATCTTTTTGTTTATTTTCTACTTGGATAATAGATTACAGTACGTAGCATACAATGGGTTTAAGTCGGATATGTATACGGCTACGTCTGGAGTTCCGCAAGGCTCCAATCTTGGACCGCTTTTATTTCTTCTCTTTATTGATGATGTCACTAAAGCGATTGACTGTGATAAGCTCCTGTTTGCAGCCGATCTAAAAATATATGCTCAGATTAACACAATACAGGATTGCTTATTCTTACAATCTCAGGTTAACTTGCTTATAGAATGGTGTACTACTTCCAAACTTAATCTAAATGTATCTAAGTGTAAAGTCGTAAGCTACTCGCGAAAGAACAAATCAATTTTATATAGAGTATTCTCTAAACGACCAAGTGTTAGATAGGCAAAATTCAACAAAAGATTTAGGCATACTGTTTGATAATAAATTATCTTTTGCCGAACACATAAACAATCTAGGACTATCCTCAAAAATTTTAGGTTTCATTATCAGAAATTGTGAACCTTTCACTAACGACGCTGCGTTGAATGTTATTTGTTATTCACTTGTACGTTCCAAATTGAAGTATGGATCTCTAATTTGGTACCCAATTTATGAGAACCAACATATCTCGAATTTGTCCAAAGAAAATTTTTAAAATTCTTAGCTTATAGAAATGATCGTGCATATCCTGGTCGAGGCTTCAACCACGAATTACTTTTATCCAGATTCGAGATGTCATCATTAAATACTCGACGAATTATGAACAGTTTAATTTTTCTCCACAATCTGTTTCATAATAAAATTGACTGCTCACCACTTCTTGAACTTCTTAATTTTAGAGTGCCAACTTTCAACTCCAGACAAAATAT
>JANEYF010003267.1:962500-985804 GCA_029963845.1 Rhamnusium bicolor | reverse complement strand
TAATATATTTTCCTATAATATAGCGATATTTTTTATTTCAGATAAATTTTATTACCATTATGACCTATTCCACAACAACTTCTTTATTTGTCATTAAGTTTAAACAAATTATTTATTTACATTTACTCTTTATAAATCTACTTTTCAAATTTATATTTGATCATAATATACAGTACACCTCAAAATTAGACAAGCACGGTTTTTTAACAACCGGACATTAAAAACTCATTATAACTGCCGTAACTATGTATATTGATTCTACATTTCCATGTACATTACAAATTGCTAATAACTATATTTAAAGCTCATCTAAAATTCAAAATGTAGCAATCTGTACCATAATTTTCACTGTGCATAAATCAGTTTACTATTTAGGATACTGCTTTGAGAGTTTACCGAAAAGTTTGTCGGTTGCTGATTGATCTGTATTTTTATTTATGTTATTTGCTTGACAGAAAAAATAGCAGATTAGTTACTGCGATATTACCATTACAATTGCAACTGATATAAACTAAAAGGTTTGTTGGAAATAATTGCATATCTTAATTTGCTGGCTGAACCGAAACGTTTTTGTAATTCTAGTTCAAACCTGTTTGTTCACATTTCGAAGTACAGTGTTCTCTATTTCTTAGGCTTATCAGTCTATTAGTTTGACTAATGTATGTTTTCCTCGTAGTCGCAGGATATCTCTTCGTGAACTTCTTGGTCTAAAGGGAGGGGTAAATCTTATAATTACTCTTAAATAATTTAAACTTTCGGCATAGTATTTAGATAGTCCTGTTTTAGTGCCGCCTTTAACATGGGGTAACATTTCCCTCATTGAAAAGTCACCAGTAAACATTTTGTCGCCATTCAGTTAATTTGTGAATCAGAAGATTACGTGGTTCATAAAACCATGAATTATCAATGCACCTTGCAGAGTTTTCATATCTTGGGTAAACTTTCAGGGTGTACTCAATACGGATCGCAGCTAAGCCAGATGATGGTTTGAGTTGGCGTTTAGATATCTATTTATGTATACTTTCTTTAGAAATACTGTATGGCCAAGTGTTCCGTCATGCTTCTTTTCCACTAGTACATCAAGAAAAGGCAGCTAGTTTGGTTACTTAACATCCATTGTAAACCGTTCATGACAGTTACTTAGGTGGATTAAGTGTATGAAGATCAGCTGTCATCCATTTGGACAGATACCGAAAACATCGTCTACATATCTAAGAAACATCTCGGGTTTCAGCTGTGCTGATTAAAGTTTCCGAATATCAAGATCGGAACAACTTTGCTAGGATTGGAGGAAATATCAGTACCCCTTCAACGTGTATTGATTTCGTAAATGAAATATGTGTTTGACACGAAATATTGGGCGAAAGCAGTTGTTATGTTATGTTTAATACTTCCTTTAAGTTATGTTCATAGCTTGGTTTTTATTTTCACTCTCTACAAATAAAACTAACTTCTCGAGAATATTTACAATAATAATAATTACTTTTAACATCCTATGTCTCTTAAACTAGCAACATTTGTACAAGACATGTTAGGCTCAATTGTCATATTTTGGTTTATAGTATCTCCAGTTGCGAGCTCTTTCTTATTCTTAATGAATTACACTGTATAATTAATAATTTTATAAACAATTTCAACAATTTCTCGAAATGTCAACATAATATTTGACCGAAAATATTTTCTTTAATAATTTAATTATATTTTTAGGGATGTGGAATTTTTCGATAGGCACAAATTTATTTAATAACAAATTTCTGACTCCTCTTGTCGCAGTGGTCTATTTACTAAGACCTTTTAGATACAGTGTGGAATGTTGGCATAATTTCCAAAGAGACGCAAGAAAAAATATAAAATGCCACAAATTCAAATTCAAAACTCCTTTTATATAAATTAAATATGAACATTGCACATTGACCTCACCATACACACTCGGTCCGTTGCCAACCTAGCATCTCCGCGTATGGTGGAAATGGGGCAATTATTAGGTCAGGCGGAGCGGGGCCGATCCGGGCTTAAAACTAGAATCCTTAAAACAATACAACACCTAAAAAACAATAACATTTTTAAATTGTATAATAAATGTTGAATAAAAATCAAAGACGCTTGCAAAATCATGTGCCTCTGGCGTAAAACTTTAAAACAATGGTAAAATAAAAAGTAAACTATAAAGATTTGTGCACATAAATTTAGAATTTTGATGATGCTACGATGAGCCCAACTGCACAGTAAAAAAGCTCGCTTCTAAATAATACAGAACTGGGGAGCGGTAACATATAACTAACTCCGCTTATTTTTGAGTATTGTAATAATAATTCATGTAAATAATAATGTGCCCCAATTTACTGATGGTTTGTTTATGATTTGGAATAAATTTTGTGAGGCATTTCGACAACAAAAACGAACAAAAAGAAAAGAAAGGTGAGAAAAAAATTATTTTGGTGCCCCTTTTTATAGTGTGGGCATGCGCTCCCATTTTTGTGGGAGGAGCGTGGTCAACAAAATTAGTCACAGATTGGTATATTTGAAACAGTGTTTATTATCCCACACCTAAAAAAATATTAACCTGAAAGTTAATTTATCTCAAATATTTTATCCTAGAAAAGTTGACTTTTCAAAATGCAAATCTAATTTCGATATCAAGAGTAATAAAAAAACATGACAGTTTTCTGTTTATATATTTCCACAGATGGACATCAAGTTATACTGATGTTTCTATTTATTTCGTCTTTAGGGATTACTACAAAATCCACGGAATAATTAGATACATATTTTATTTATCAGTCATCACTAGGGAAATGTTCCGTGGGACAGTGGCGTACGCGAAATTAACTAATACGAGAAACAATAAACTGTTACAATTTATAACAATGTATGTAAAACTTACCCTCTTAACTAGCTTGATGAACTAGCTTGCTTATCACAAACTGGAGAAGATATGTAGTCCTTTTGCAGCATCAGGTATGTTTTTATGGTTGTCTCCATGAGATGTTCGCTTTGGTGAACATATATTCTTATATTTTGAAAACGACCGTTCGACATCTACTGATGTAATACACGCACACGTAAAATAGTCTTTGAACGCACTTAACGGATCTGGGGCTGCACCATCACATATTCGTCTTAATTTGGTAAAACCGGTGTCTTTATTTCACACACTTACGAACTTTTCTTTAACGCGCTCATTTGTTGCGTCACCTATAGCGTGTAGCAGTAGATTTACTTCGTCCACTATTTGCAGTAACTCCGCTAACGACATCGCACTGTTTTCTAATTTTTTTATGCTTTCATGTATTGGTTTATAGTTCTTCGCAATATTTTTTAAAGCTGTTTCAACGGAAATATCTTCGAATTTTGTCTGGCTTCTCTTAATAGCTGCAGCCTCATCTGGATTGAATTGTAGTATCACAGTTTTTATTTGTTGGAAATATTCAGCATAATAAAAATCTGCCTGCAACTATGTTCCCCAACGTGTAAGGATCGACTGTGACGGTTCAGGTATACCGGGACACTTGCTATGAAATGCACGGAGACGGTTAGGAGATTTAAGAAACATTTTTTTTGTACTTGCTATTAATGCATCCATCTCTGGAAAACCTTTTCGAATAGTTTCTGCCACAAGATGTAAAGCATGCACTTTACATGTAACATGTATAAACGTACAACCTTGTTCTTGCAAAGAACGGCCTACTGAACGCATTGTCACGGCGCTATCAGTCACAAACATTAACACTTGACTTTTTGACAGTTCAGATTTTTCTAACGTCTCCAGCACCACCCTGGTAATTGTTTCGCTAGTACACTGACTTAGTCTTTTGCTAGCGAGTAACAGTGGAACTGTTGGTTTAAGAGGGTCCAGTACTCGTACTATAACATTCAAAATAGAATTTTTTTTACAGTCTGTTGTCTCATCAACAGATAACCACAGCCGTGTATTTTTTAATTCACATTTCATCTTATTTACCATGTATACGTGTACAGTTGGTAGATAGTTATATAACGTTGTGCTACTTGGTAACTTCACCTGGGAATTGTATTTATTCCAGAACTCTCGAAATGGTTGTTTATCGAGTATGTGCAGCGGAACATCACAGGCAATCAGCATTAATAGTAAATCAAACATAAACTGTGTTGTTGAAGGCACGCCATTTTTCTAATTTTTATGGTGTACATTATTTACGTGAAGTCCACTATCACGCTTATCCCAGCACATCAAATCTTTCACGCACACTTTACAAATTATTTTAGCACCATCATAGAATAAATCCGGGAATTCACCCTTTGTCAGCAAATGGTTGTTTTCTACCCCTGCGTACGTCTGCCATGCTTTATTATTAAATTAATATCAATAATACAGTACAACAAGTAAAATAAAAACACAAAAACAATATGCAATTCACCCAAGTGACTTAACGTGTACACAACTCGAAAGCTAATAATATACTGGACTGGAGAAAGAGTTTCGCGATCAAGGTGAATGCCGGTGACAGTAAATACATCTGTACACTACGACCATGATACACAGAAACGATTTGCAGCTTTAGTCATCACCATTTTAAAAAATAAAAAGTTGTTTCCTTAAGATTATAGTGTATGAGTACAATTACAATAAATATTTTGAAACGTTGTAAAATACAACAATTTAAAAATAATTTGGTATACCTGCGTAAATTCAAATTTTTACAAAACAATTTATTCTACAATTTTTATTACTACAAAAAGTTATGCAACGAGGTAGTAAGCTTTCCAATTAAAACATACACATTGATGGTTGTTAATCCAATAATAAATATCACAATATGTTGTTCATTTCAATAGATCACTTAACGAACAAAATGCACTATACCTTTATTTTGCGAAAACAATATTTTGTTCATCAATTTTCTGTTACGCTCGACGATATAATATTTTATCATTATAATAAAATCGCAAATTAATTACCACAACGGCGGGGCGTGGATATGCAGACTTACTGTTATTGCTTTGTTACCAAAGTTAGGGTAGAATATTAAGTTCACAGGGTGGCACGAATAAATTATTTTTAAGATATGTTGCCTAGTTATTCAAAGGCATTAAGTTGAATACACAGACACACACATATTGTATATGTATCTAATGTTGAACACTTCAGTATCGAAACATATGAAACTAAATCTGTGTTTATCTTAACTTATCTTGTACTGGCAAAAAATAATAAATTCGAAATGTTATTGGAATTTTTTTTTCTGTTGGTGAGTTATTGCAACATAGCATTTTTATGAAACACTGATGGGATTCCTCAAGACTCCTTTTTGAGCCACTGCATACATCTTAACTTGCAGTAAAGGCGTACAACTTCACTTTAACAGTTTTCAACCCTCGGCTTTACTGGCTTTCACTTAGAAATCCAACTCTATGCCTAGCTAGTGAGATATCAGTTCAAACTAATAATACTCCTATAATCATAGTGTAGATACTATTTTCAATATTAAGCTTATTTTCATAACACTTTTAAAAAATATATATTTTGCTCATTACTATAAGCTAAATTCCTATTTAGTGCACATTAGGATGTTATTATTCTTGTGGAAATCTCTCGACACAAAATTATCATTTGTTTTCCAGATCTGTTGATAATTTTTTTGTATTTAGGATGTAAACGCCTTAACATTGCTAATAAAAATGCTAATAACGCAGAAATGTTGTTTAAGCAAAAAACTCGCGACAACTTAAAGATAAAAATATAAGAACTCTTGACATAACTGACAAGAATAACATAAAGTATATTAATTTCTAACAGTTCTATTTATTACTGTATAAATTATTCTGTGTTATTATGAATATAGTGTGAGCTATGCGGAACATAACAAAAATAATTGATAGTAAGCACTGTCCCGTGAGAGTAAATTGGGTGGTGTTATACCATCGTAAACCGAAACATGACGTATGATACATTAATGCACAGAGACGAATTTAATATTGTTCGTTTTAGTTTTAGAAACTAGTACTATTATGGATACTATAGGTATAGATTTGGAGAACACTAATCTAGAAAATTTCTAATCTATTTTTGAAAATTAAAAAAATTATATTTCATGCCCGTAATTATTAATGTATCATCTACGATGGCATGTTTTTATTTTTTATGGAATCATATTTTTCGACTTTCTCTTTTTTCTTTGATTACGTTTGCAAGTAGAACAAAAAAACTAAAAATGTAACGTCACAGAATATATTTTAATAAACGTGCAAAATTTCAAGTCTCAATCTTAAAAAATAAACCGATTACATTTATTAATCCTATATGCTCTACGTAAATTATAGCCCCTTAATAACTTTATTAACTTTCAGTTTTTCGAATATTATCTGTTTTGTGAGTTTATTTTTTAAGGTATTAATTAATATTAATATTAATTAGTTACATAAATAACGGTTGTAACCATATATATCTTTTCATTTAAAGACATCGTATTAAGTTTGATTTATGTAAATATCATATGCATGTCACAACACTTCAATTTTGAAAAAGACTAAATTCAGTTCCAGATTTATCTGTACCTGTAAATAATACATAACAAATAAAACGAAAACTTTCCTCAAAGTTGTAGCATTTCAATATATGTAAGGTCACAATTAGAGGAGTCTACGGGAAGTTTGCTGGGTAGTGTTAGTATTCACGATTTACATAGTAGGTGGACCATCCTGTTATTCTCTACACACCGTCAATTGTCGAACAGGAGCTCCCGAGGATTGATCCTAATGAATGAAAGCTCTCTCAGTGCTTACTACCCTTATTAAATCTCGCTTGCGAACATCACAATATAAACAACTATGTCTTTCCATTAACGAAAATCAATTCTCTTTCAATACGTGTTAATGAATTGTTAATTGTTCACTGAATTAACTCAAATAACGTTTATAGGTATTTGGTTGTTTAATGTTCTTTCGTATGCAATAAATAATTTGCATCCTATTACGGCGCTTAAAAATTTTAGTTATTTCGTTTAATTAATTAATTTTGATTGCCTTGACTGATTACTGACATAATACTGATAGACTTTACTATTATTATATACAGGGTATTTATAAAGTAGCCCACCTGCTAACTTTTAAACGGTTGCGAGTTAATTTATGTAATTTGGAATATGTACATTTGTGATAAATTACGACCTTTTCAGTGACAAATACACATCCAATAAGCAATCAGGTCGGGAATCGAATCAGGAACACTAGAGTGAGAAGCAAATGTCCTTACCATTCACTCACGCAGTCACAGTAGCATGTGATGTCCCGCTGGATATTTTTGTTCAGAGTATTATATACCCAAAAGTTTGGTAACATTATTACCATTTAAGAAAAATAACGAATTTTTAATTGTTTAATGGCTTCATGGGTCGAATGGTAAGAACACTTGCCTCTGACCCTGGAGCTTCGGGTTCAATCCCCAGTCGAAAAGCTAAGATTTTTTTCTAAACTGGAAATTAATCCTGGCATACTTGGATATTGGGTATGTGACCATTGTCTCTATATATGTAGCCTTCTTCAGGATAAGGAACCTTAAGGTATCTTTACGGATACAGGGGTTGATTATCTGTGGTGTTTAATTTCAAATTTTTTCTTTTTTTTTTTCTTTTACGTAAAATGTTTGTAGATTCTAGACTAGATCACGGTGGGAGTTCGTTGAGCTCCAAAGTGCTCAATTTCTTTCACATGTTTTAAGTTAAAACTTCAAAATAAAAAGAAACAATTTTCTGTTTTGGTAGTTTTTTGTATTTTAAAATTAACTATGAAATAGGAAATGTTCATTTATTATATTTTCATTATATTTAAGCATATTTCGTTAGTCATAATTTTACATTGAATAATTTCTGCTAGTGAGGTCGTTGTAATTAATTTCTGAATAATAGCAAATTGTGAAATAACTCAAAAACGAATACATTCTGGATAACGCTTGAAAGAGAAATGACAAGAGATAATAAAAATGAAATGAGTCTTTGGAAAACTCCAGGGACGCCCACTTTCTTTTCAAAAAGGTGTCAGCTGTCTCCCATATGTACGCTATTGTTTTTTTTACAAACAACTAAGAATGCAAAAATAAATATAGTTATATCCAAAAATATAATCAAAATTTTTTTACGTTTAGAAGTCAAAAAATAAAAACCGAGAAAAAATTTTTAATTTCAATATACTCAATCTCACAAACTAATCAGTTTTAAGTATATGTTTATATAACAAAATGTTATTGTTTTTAGCTCTTCTATTGCCTGTTTTTGTTTGTTCCATAAAAATGACTCACCCTGTATACTTAATTTAGAGTTCATGTTTATATGAAGTTCGGTTTGGCGTTTTAATTAGATATGTACTAGATTTCAGCATCTGTCCTGTATGTCAGTACCGCTCAACAAAAGCAGGACTACATAATCCATCTTCAGGTACCTAATGATAACTGCTTATTGCGAATGCTCGTTATTCGAACTCAAAGTCAGTACTTCTACTGAACCAGTTTGTGTTGTAATAATCATTGATTTCTTTCCTCGTATACATATAAAAAATACCAAGATTTATTTTTAAGCTTTCTTATAAGTGAATTTAAAGAGAGCATAATATAGATTATTTCAAAACTAACGTTTTGCTTTAGGTTTAGTTAGAAGTAACCAAAAAATAACATGTCTTGTTGCAATAATTAAGTACCTTCTATCAAGGGAGTAATAGAACTAAAAAAAGTAAGTCGAGTTTTGTATATAAACATTTGCCTTAAATCTATTCATAAGGGAGCAAAAACCCCTTAAACATAGCACAGAATGGTTATTTGCCAATAAACTCGAAACGTCTTAAGTTGCGAAAATTAAATTTGGACCATTTCTTTATTTCATGATGTTACATATTTTGTCAAATTTTTATCTAAATATCATGATTTGTTGGGGTAGTTACAGGGGAGTGAGGGTGAATTTTAGGAATGATTTTTTTGTCATATCTTTTTAAACATTTATAACGGAAAAATGCATCAGTGTTAAAAACTGCATAAAAAAAGGTGCTCTTACTAAATTTCAATAGGAGCTATTTATATTTTAATATTGCAATACAAAATAGATATACAATAATGGAAAGGTAATTATATACCTCTACAAAAATAATTCTACAATATTTCCAACTATTGTTTTGTAGAGTAATTTAAAGCAGTGCTGGCAAAAACCGGAAAAAGTGAAGCCGGTTAATCGGTTTCCTCAAAAACCAGTTTCGGATAAAATCGAGTATCCAAATATAGATCAAAACTGGTTAATTGGTTATCCGAAAACCGGTTAATCGATTATCCGAAAATTGGTTTCTCGGTTATCAGATAATCGATTAATCGGTTATCCGAAAACCGGTTAATCGGATACTTGAAAAACCGATTAATAAGAAAACAGGTTAGATTGAGTTTATAATTTATATTTTAGAAGACAAATAAGTTTAATATTTCCCTTCAGTAGATCAGTAGGTCACTAGTAAAAAAAACTCGATACACAATTTTATAAAACTAATATGTACTAGATATTTTGGCGAAGTTGGTATTATCCAAAATTAATACAAAGAGGGTTAAAAGTACTGGTGAATGTAATACCAACACACACATATATATTTAACTAACGATCACAAAAGTAAAAGTATATCGTCTATAGTTATTTATTTGTGGCATCCTTTCTTCTCTCCTCAGAGTATTCCGCTACCTCCCCATCACTAATTCTATATAAATATTGCATAATAAGATACGATGAAGTTGAAAATAAAAACTGCACAGAAAAGAATGCAAAGGATTGTTTTTTCCTGCTTTTATTTAGAGCACGCGCACAGCGCACGCCATACATGAGTCATGTCATAACGAAAGTCTAGCTAGACTTTTTAATGGTGTACTGTCTGGTCAGGGAAAGAATACCCGCGAAAGGAATGTGATTTCTGTATTCCATTCACAATTAAGCTTAAATGAAATGAATGATTGCATGGCAAATTTTTGCGATCGATTGCATCCACACCTACTCATTGGGAGAGATATTATATTCCTAGTATATGGTTTTACAGAAAGATGACGGCATCAGTTATAGGCAATACTTTCCCTTGCCGCGCGGGCCTTCTTTCTTTTTTTTTTTTATTGTGTTTAATTAATATTCGCAAACTATGACAAAAATGACAAAATACAAAATATATCAGGTTTCATGTAAATTCTAAACCAAACAGGCGTCGGTGACCACCTGTACGCCTGTAGTTTCAGATTTCAACAACATTGAAATAAAAGACGTTGATTATCCGAATAGTCGGTTATTCGAATAACCGGTTCTCAAATAACCCGTTAACCGTGTAACCGGTTTTACGATTTTGTATAAAACCACAAATAATCCAAAACCGATTAACCGGTTATCCAGAAAACCGGTTTCAGTTGCCAGCATTAATTTAAAGTATCGCTTTATGCAATGAAGCATGTATTTAAGGACTAAAAAACATTTTTTTAATTTCTAATTATTATTATTTAAGTTTGTGTCTTAAGTTTAGAAGATGATCAAGAATAAAAAATAAGTTATGTATTTATAAACATTTGCCAAGGGATTTGGCGTTAGTTGCTAATAAATTCGAAACATTACAAATTTAAGAACTAAAGTTTTATTAATTAATTAGTCTAGCATTACATATTTTGACAAATTATTGTTAACATCTTTTAATTTGTAGATAATATTAATTAGAAAATTACTGTAAATAAGATGTTTTCCTTAATTACATGCTTCATTGCGTAAGCGATATTCTAAATTGCTCTATAAAACAATTGTTGAAAATATTGTGGAATTATTTTTGTAGAGATATGTAGATTACCTTCCATTATTGTATATTTGTCCTGTATTGCAATATTAAAATACAAATAACTCCAAAATGAAGGCTTCTATGGAAATTTGATAAGATTACCTTTTCTATGCAGTTTTTAACACTGATGCCATTTTCCGTTTTAAATATTTAAAAAACAATAAAACAAAAAATTAATGAATTGTCCAAATTTAATTATTCTAACATATGAAGTTTCGAATTTATTAGCAAATAACTATGCTGTACTTACTTCCTTTAAGGGCTTGTAGCTCCATTACGAACTGATTTAAGGCAAATGTTTACATACAAAACTCAACTTATTTTTTGTAGTTCTAACACCCCTTGAAGGAGGGTACTTAATTATGAGACACCTTATATATATCGTGTGACATACCAATTTATCACAAGTTTGAAGTTTCTTTTTTATAATAAGTAAAGGAGCAGTTTAAGTTAAATACGGGCTTCTCTTGAGTTAAATCTATGTCAACTAAAAGTTTCAAGTTTTACGAATGTATATATGTAGAGGAAAACAACACAGAAACTGTAATATATATATTTAAATTCACACAATGCTGTACTCTCTAAGGTACCTAATTCAATATTTTAATGAAAGCCACTCTCGCAACTCGAATTTGTACAAGCACTTCTGTCAAAATTTAGTAAAAAAAGTAAATTATTGTACATGGTTATTCATTATAAATTACCCACCACTTATCATCGTTATTATTGCCCGTAGAAAAAAAAGTTTTAGGTAAAAGTTTTGTGTGGTTATGACTGAATTTTGTTAAAATGCAGTAGCGTGCAGATTTCAGGGGATACAAAAAAATAGTATATTTTTTAATGGGATACCCTGTATATTAATTTTTGGAATGATCCTTTGTTCCTGATTTCAAAAATATACCATGTTACCCCTACCATATACAGGAAAACAAGCACAACAGAAAAAGATTGGTAAAACAAATAAAAAAAATCAAGAAGAAAAACTGTAACCGTTTGGTGTGGAATTTTCAGAAACAAAATTATTTGGCCTATATTTTATGATTATACTTTCACTGGAGTTATCGATCTGGAAATAATTATCCCAGAAGCAGAAAATATTCTTTTGCAGTATTTTCCGGAAGCCGAACTTGATATGATTTGGATGCATGATGGGGCAACTCCTCATAGTGACCTACCCGTTCGATATCATTTGAATAATGTATTCCCAATATCGATATGGAATAATGGACCTATTAAATGGCCACCTAACAGTTCGGATTTGACTCCTATGGATACATTTTTTGGGGATTTCCAAAAGACATTGTCAATAACAATAATAATAATAATAGTATTCAAGTCATTAAAGACAGGATTCGACTTGAAATAAACAATCTGAATATAAATAATGAAGCCATTTCCGGTGCAATTATAAATATAAAGACGTTATCAATTATGCATTGACAATAATGGTGAACACATCGAACATCTTTTATGAGTTATCATTTATTTATATTTAAATTTCCTAAATAAATCTTTGTTATCTATTTTGTATAAATATTTGGTTTTTTCTTCCTCACTGTAAACCATTTTGATTATTTCATTAAAGAAATGTCACTAATCAAATATAATAGTTGTCATTTACATAGCTCACTTTAATAATGTTAACTTTTCCATATTTACAGTAACTAGTTTAACTAAGATATTCGACGTTTAATAACTCAAAAACAGTATATGGTAGGGGTAACATATGGTATATTTTTGAAATCAGGAACAAAGGACCATTTCAAAAATTTAATAATATACAGGGTATCCCATTTAGAAAAAATATATATATAATTTTTTTTGTATCCCCTGAAATGTATACGCTACTGTAACTCATAACCACATAACTTTTATTTAAAACTCTTTTTTCTATAGGCAATAATAACGATGATAAGTGGTGAGTAATTTATAATGAATAACTCTGTACTTGACGACTAATCGTGGCAATTCAGGCGGCTCTCAGTAGCGTCCCATGAGGATACGTTCCTGATAATTATGGCAGATGATTAAATAAGTAACACTGTTTATCTTTTAGGTGTTAACGATCGAGGACAATGGCTGCACTTCAATGAACATTTGCATGAGTAACATAGTTTCTATGTTTTCTGTCAAAAAGGATCTCCTTTGTGGGGTAAACACATGCATGTAAAGCAAAAAGGTCTTTCGACATCTACCCATGTAATATTTGCAAACTTAAAATTTTATAAATCACTTGTAGGATACTGATTAATATTACATAAAGTTTCATATCCCACATTTTTATGTAAAATATAATTATATCACTTACTCACTCGCTTACCAGGGTCATCTTTTAAAATTTCTAATTTATTTTGTACAATTTTCTAATAGTTGAATACTGTCCAATACCACTGTATAATTGTTGTGAATCACATGTATTGCTGCTTCTACTTCAGGATATTTTAATTACTTTTGGGCCTCGGAGATGGCTTTTGATTTACTAGGATGTAACTGTAGAATGAAATCCATTACTCGTTGAAAATGGTGGTATCCAACTGCTGCTAGTCATGTCCTCCAACGTGTTAAAATATATTGCGGTGGAATTTATATGTCAAGATACGAATTTAAAACTTTGAACCCGTTTAGAGGATTTCACGAATATTTGTTTGGTATTTGCAATTAATGCATCAACTTCGGGATAATTTAGTCGAATTTTGCACCTACCAAATGAAGAGTATGAACAAGGTTAGTTACGTCTATTAATTTGGGTACATATTTTAAAGCAATTGTCCAGTTTTAACTATCATCATCACTAGCATCAGTGACTAATATCCATAACTATGAACTTCTACACCCACTATATCAAGCGTTTGTGTAAAAAGTTCTTGTACAGTTTTTGCATTGACACTTTGTAATTTGCAAATAAGTATGGTCATGTGAGCCCACCAGGGTTTAAAACGGGTGCCAAAACATTTGTCACATGATTTCCTTTTGGGTCTGTCGTCCACTGTTAAACAATTTTTTTTTATACACAAGTTTGTTTCTTATTAAGCTTCTTTATATAGTTCAGTTTAGGATCAGCTGTTCTTCTTGACGGTAAATCCCTGTTCGGGGCATATTTTTCCCAAAATGCTCTGCTCCGTTCTTGTTCAATATATGTATTGGAATATACAACACATAAACATAAAATCGCATAAAAATGTTTCATACAAAAACTCGTTCTTTTTTTTATTTTGTAAGTTTGTTGCAGATTTTATAAGTCTCTTCCCAAGAAGGCTCTGTCATTACCAGCGTTACATTGCATACCCAACAAGAGATCGATATACAGAGTGGGCAAATTTCGAGGTTTGTACAAACATCGAAATTTGTTCACACTGTAACATTACACATTATATCTTAACATTTGTCTAAGTGCGTAAAAATGTAAGATGCAAATCTTAAACCGGCACGCCGTGGCATTGTTATTTTTATCAGTTTATGGTCGCAACAAAATACGTGTCTACTGCAGACTGAAATACGGTTCGCAAAGATTTCAATTATATCTGCTGCGTACGAGCATATAGTGTTGCCTATGTACATATGTCTATGACCAGCCACAGCCTACTTTAAACAAGCCTCAAAGTAAGGAGAATTAGCAACACTCTCGCAGCCTAGCTAGTCTGCATTGAAGTGTTAAGAAACGACGTTATTTTGGTAGTTTGCATGGCGATTTCATGTAATATTTTATTGTATTTTATAATGGTTTTAAAGTGTTGTTTTTGTGCGTTGATATCAAGTATTCACCATTTTATAATAATTACCGATGCATGTACAGTGTAAGACTGTTTGTTTTCTGTACAGTTCAACTCGCCTTTTGAGGTTACATTAAGTTTGCAACATGCCTAGAAAGTGCTGCGTCCCTGTGTTGTAAATCGAATTATGACTTGCAATTATTATAAGTGAAATCGAACGGAACGCAGACTACATTTAAATTCCCTAGGGTTGAAGCATTGAAGAAAAATGGATCAGAGCTATTCTAAGGAAAGACGGGACACCATTACAAGGTTTTGTCGTGTGTTGTTTACATTTTTGTGAAGGTGAGATTATTTAATTTATTATAGGTATTTTACCATATGAGTCATTAAGAAACAAATCTTGCATACCAAAGTTCAAAGTAATTGCCATTCCATCAGTTTTTTACCCAGATATTCGTTCAGTATTTACCAATACACTTTTAAATAGCTATGTAAAAGCTTAATCGAACATACTCTTAGAACAAAGGTATGGGTAGAAAAAGAAATTCGCAATAAAATGAATAGAAAAGGAAACTAGATACATTCAAGATAACAAAATAAAGTTTAAGCAATATTTTCCTATGGTTATTTTAATTCTATATTTTTCCCATATGTATTCAACGAACGTGATCAAAAGCTCCAATAATAATTCCAATAAAATATTCAACTCGTCCTTCGGTACTAGATTGTTTTGTTTTTTCTTTGTTGAGCATTTATTTTAATTTAGTTTATACTTTTTCTATGAATTTGCCATCTTAGATTGTATTGTATTTTTGAGAATTTATTCTTATTTAAATTATTTTAGCATGGTAGATTGTAGTGCGCTGCTTTTTGTTGAGAATTAACTTTAATTTTATTTATTATTCCAAAGATTTTAACATTTTTAATCCATCCATAACCCATTCCCCATCTCTCGTGTCCTAGCAAAAATACTTGCTCTAATTTATTTTCTAGAGTGTCGTGTCATAATTCCCTACAAGTGTATTTTTGTTTCCATATTAGGTAAATGTAAAAATATGGAAGGTTTTTATTTAATTAGTAACAATAACAATAATACATTCATTAGCAAACCACGAACACATACAAATAGGTAAGTGTTATATGAACTTTAATAATATTGAATTAGGGCGGCCTTCTTGTTGGTTTTGCCAAACAATGAAATATACTTTCGGTGTGATGTGGTATCAATTTAATCCACTCAAAAATTTTTATTTCATCGTCTAAGCAGAGAATCCTTGTTATCGTTGATAATGCGTTTTATGTCGTTCGATTTTGGACGCCTAAACAATGCCCTTTACTTTAGGAAATTTGATTTCCTATAACTTTGTTTATGTGACATTTTTTGATATCTGCCACTGTTTTTACAGCGTTTCGAGTCGAAGGTTACACGCACCTTTCTTTATGTTGCGCTTATCTAGAACGCCCACGGCTGAATCACTCTGCGGTGTTGCCATTTATTACTTCGCAACGTGTTTAGAGTCAGCTGTGGACCTGCGTTAGATTTGCCACGCTCTATAGGCGACATATAATCATATCTTTTTACCTAACTACTACCTTCATTCCAAGCTAATAAATATCTAAAATGGTTTGATCTTACCAGTTATTATTCAATTCCCTACATGTTCACACAATACTGTTTATTAAAAGATAAGAATGTCGAATGTAGAAAAATCAATTTCGTATCAAAATCACTCGGTCCAATTATATTTTGTAGATTACTTTAAAATTCAGAGGCATCCTTTTTTAATGAAAATTAATTCTTTAAAGGAATCAGTAATTAAGTAAATTAGACGTAGCTGGTTTGATCTGGAATATGTATAATACCAGGTCCTATCTTACAATAGATCTTTGGGAAACTATTATTGAGTGAAAACTACCCAACATCCTCTGTATACTCCTGGGATTAAACCCGTTATCTGTGTAGGTGGCTAATGCCTGTCCAGTACCTACTGCGTATTAGCGAAACATTTAATTAACATTCTGGATATGTGTTATGGAGTAATCAGGTAATAATTACGAATGAAATATGACAAATAAAAGATACTTTATGAGGGGCACAAGTTTTTAAGCAAACCGCGGATTTATAGTTGGTTAACCACTGATACATAATTTCATTTCACTAAGGTCGAAATGAATTATGATTAGAAAACACGAAATCACGTTTATTTAAAGACAAGAAAGTAATTAACTTAATGGTCGACGTACAAGAACATACGTATCGCAACATATCTAATTTAATTCCAGATCGTCGCAAAACTACTGGAGTAAAAGTGTCGCGTATACAATTCTCTTGTCTCGTCTTAAAAGCCGTTACAGTAAAATTTCCAATTATCATTCGCTGTCAGAAACATCCCTTCGTTATCTGCCTAATATCGGAGGCGTTACAGCGTTACACGCGACATTATCGCCCCATCCTTGTCTGCCTTTGCTCCAAGTAAAAAGCTTAATGTACTGATTAAAGTATTTCAGACCAACTAACTTTAATTAAATTTCATACATAAATAATTCAAATATTCTCAGCCACTTTACATGAGCAGTAAACTCACAAAAGACTATAAAGTTTTACTATGCCCACCAGTGACGGACTTGAGAGAGAAGAAGAGGTGTTAGCAAGAAATTTAATAACTAGCATAAAAACGAAACAAATTATACATTTCAAATGGACTTTTCAGTCAAGGTTTTTAACTATTTCAGAATTACTTGGTAAATTGCTGCAATCGGTGAATAGTTCTAGTTAAGAATAAAACGAAAGAAGACACTTCTTAAAGTTACTTTCAATGAAGACAAAGTTCTAAAATTTTCACTGAAATTAAAACAAAAGTGATGGTACGGATGTTACAAGCTAACTTTTTGCTAGAAAACCTACACTGAGTGTCGTATTTCATTGTTCAATTAAATTTCATTCAAATTATGATAATACAAATCTCTCATTATTAGTAGTAATCCAGTCTGTAGGGACCAAAAAAAGGCCTTTGCCTTACAAAAGGTGGGGTAGTAATAATTTTTTAAATAAGGCTGTTCAGGTCTAGGCCTTGGCAGAAAATCCAAGTTTTTGACCTTGCATGGGGATCGCTCGAGCCGCTATCTTGAATATAACGTACGAAAAATTAATTTCTTCAAAATAACTACGCAGCGGTTGATCCAACGACGAAGATGTCTTTAACAAAGTAAAAGAAGACAGAATTCCTCACATTATTTGTATAAACATTTTTTTTGTAAATCTGAAGTCTGAAGATGAAAGATGCTGATGTGTTGGTTGTCAGCACAGCGATTTCATTGTGCTCAACATTTGATGTTGTTTTCGTCGTTGTCGAATACGTTGATTTTATTGTTCTGCTGACAGCATTAGCACCATCCCAAAGTAACATCAACCTTCGCAAACCAGGACGAGGCAGAATTGCTGAAAGACTATATTCCGAGAATAGTTTGAAACATGAAGAAGTTGCTGAGAACATTCTGTTTATCTATGCGTTTAGGGGCTGCGACACAACATCGTCTATCTTTAACCAAGGAAAAATAAAATTTTGTTCGCTTGTTCAGAATACCGCAGGACTCAGTGTCACTATTAGCATCTTCAAACATCGCAGACGCTAGAGCACGCTTTCTCGTTGCTTTGTATGGTGGCAACATGGAAGACGAAATTTTGGAAGAATTCCGCTACCAACGTTTCGCTAAATCTACTATAAAATGCAAATTCAGTCTTGCTTCTTTGCCACCATCGAAGGACGCTGCGCGGTATTATGCGTTCAGGACGTACCACCAAGTCCAAAAATGGTATGGGATCCAAAAAAATCCAGAAGACTGGGACTGGAGACTTAGCAGCAATGGGCTGGCTCCACTCACAATGACAGAGCAACCAGCACCCGAGAACTTATTGAAATTCATTTCATGCACTTGTCGAAAAGGGTGCGGCGAAGCATGTGGTTGCAGGAAAGCTGGGATGAAGTGCTCTGTTGTGTGTCGCTTCTGCAGTGGTCAGTCATGCGAAAATCTATCGGAGATCACATCGACAGTGAGGACGAAGATGACGAAGATTTATCAATGGAAGAACAATGGATTCTCAAAAGCAAGATGATGATGACATTGAGGACGCAAATTATACTGAAGACGTCAACGTTAACCGACCAGGACCATCATAAAAGGGAAAACGCTAATAATATAATTGCGTGGTCAAGGTGGCGTGGAAATGAGTATACTTTGAATTTACAAAAGTGTTATAACTATGTAATAGCGAGGAACAATCGAAAAAAATCACAAAAATGGGGAGTTTTACTGTTCATCTTCCGCCACTGTAACTCGTTACGTATTAGACTTACAAAAAAAATGTCTATACAAAAAATGTGAGGAATTTTGTCATTTTCGTTGTTGGATCAACCGTTGCGGAGTTATTTTGGAAAAAACTATGTTTTTGTACTTTTTATTCAAGATGGCGGCTCGAGCGGTCCCCCTCCAGGGTCGAAAACTTGAATTTTTTGTTAAGGCTCAGACCTGAACAACATAATTTAAAAATTATTACTACCCCACCTTTTACAGGGCAAAACTCTCTACATACTGGACTATAGTAGCAGTTTTCTTAACCGTATATCATACCGGATGGTCTATCTAAGATTTTTAAGGTTTATATCTCAACCGGGTACGGTAGCGCAGTTGTGCGCGCTATATGACAAAATCGACTAGTCATACTTCTCTAAAGTTCGAATCTCAGTACTACTGACTCTCAACAATATTTTGCATATACGAATATTACATCTTTGGATGTAAAATGTTCATTTTCAAAATACATGCAAAGCGTAGAAATTTATCGGAGGATACTGTAGAAGCTTTATTAATGATAACGATGCAGGTGTATGCTGACAACCATAAACAACCATTCATAGAAGATAAGTCCTTATAAATAATCATACATACTTTAAATGGACACGCCGTTGGAATTCGCACATTCAATCGTCATTACTCATCATAGTCACAGGGTAGTAGTTGTGACCGAAACTAATTCTACACTCAACCGCCTAATTAACCGCATACTAGGTTTTCTTATGGCAAATTTGTGAAAACGCTCTGTATATTGATTTAACATGGATACACACATGTAAACACATGAAAGAAATAATGTTCGAGTTTTTTTTACTTTTACATATCACGAGAATTTTTTTGTTACCTATTTTTTAGACATCTTTTAATCGGCTGCGTTTTATTTGTTTTACACAGCTCTTTAATTTGTTTCGATTGCTGTTTCTTGTGTGTTTCGGAGGTTTTCCGAAGCACTGTATTTGATGCAATACAAAGATTCCAGGAAACTGGTTCTTACTCAATAAGACCTGGACAAGAGAGACCACGAGCAACAAATGAAGTTGAAGATCGATTTCTTCGACTCCAAGTTCTAGGAGAACGGACACTTCCTGGTACAGTTTTGACTAGAAAATTGGTAGATGCTCATGGTACCTTGGTTTCGTCCGATACTCTACGAAGAAGGTTGAGGGAACAAAATTTAACACCTCATGCACCAGCTACTGCCCCTCTCTTAGAAGCAGGTCATCGCAGGCAGCACTTGGAGTTTGCGCGAACTCATGCCGATTGGGAAATGGACAAATGGCGATGTGTTCTCTTCACGGATGAGTCGTTTCACAAGGTATTTACCTGATCGTTGCCAAAGTGTTTAGACGACCTGGAGAACGATATGCCCAGTGTTGCTTTTCTCCTAGGGTACAGTTTGGTGGTGGAGGTGAGATGATGAGGGACTCATTTCTTTGGAAGCTTGTACGGCCTTGTGACATTTTAGGGAAGGTTGCTTCAATGTTGACAGGTATATCAGGAAGTGTTTAAAAGAGCATGTGGTACCCTTTGCGTCAATTGTAGAAGAATATTTTCTCCCTAATGCAGGATAATGCGCGAGCGCACATAGCCCGGATAACTCGCCAGTATCTTCCTGATGTTGGTACTCAGGTACTAGGGTGGTCACTCAGGAGTCCTGACCTAAACCCAATAGAATATGTGGGATAACCTAGGCAGAGGGATTAGGCGGAACTACGGCGAGTTCCATGTACTACTTCAGCTGGAATAGGGGCTGCTGAATGAATGGGAGCAGATACCTCAGGATGAAGTTGCTGGTTTCATACAAAGCATGCCACAAAGAATGCGAGCTGCCATTCAAGGTTGAGGAAAAAATACTCGATATTGAGGTATGTTTTTTCGCAGTTCTCTACTTTTTTTTCCAAATTTGCAAAAAATGTATTTTTTATGTTATTAAAGTGAAATTTTAGTTTATTTTATAACGTATTCTTGAAGATTTATTTAAAATTAATTTGATTCAAATTGAAATTTTCCTGAAAAACCTAGTGTCCGGTTAAATTTGCGGTTGAGTGTAGATTCCAGAATAGAATTTTTCCACAGAATGGTATTGGTACATTTGTATCTACTTTTAACTATTTTACATATACACAAAAATTAAGTTACAGTGCAAAAATTTACATACCCGTTGAAACTCGTATTTTTAGGCCTCAACTTTTGGAGGTCTTTATTTCGAAACTATTTCTCACAGACATTTGAACTTAGATTATTTTTCCTCGTTTATATTTCCATTTAAAACTAACATATGCATTTCTACAATTCGACACGGCAGTATCATCATATCCGTGAAAGCACAAAAAAGTGTGTTTTAATGAGGTTTTGGGAAATTTTTACCTTATCTTTGACCGGCTATATCTCGACTCCTATTGTTCGTAGCGGAGTTATGGAAATCATAAATAAAATTATGGTAGAGTACAGAAATGTATAGAACTATTTTTAACGTAGTTCTGATCGTTTTGAAGTTATAAGCGAAAAACGTCAAATTTGCACCTTTCATAGTTACCAATTTCTGATCGTCCTAATAATCTTTTCTGATAATTAAAAATACGGTTTTTTACCCCCAAAACGATCATGCTATGAAAAAAAAACCCTGTCAAAAAATTACTTCCCGTTAATACTAATTATTTCGCTCTGTGGACTGGACCATATATAAGAGATATTTTTTCATATCCGAATGCAATTTTAAAACGTTTTTTACCTATGTTATGAACTATAAAAAGGGAAATATGTTAAAAATACGTTTAAAATTATTTTCTATTTCACGAACACTTAGCGCCACTAAAGTTTATAGTAATGAATAAGTACGTTATGATTGCAATAATAATACTATTATTACTATTATCACATAATCTGAATTCTGTGTTACTACTACTATTATCACAGAATTCATTCTGCGTTATTATAATTGCTTACTAATTTGAAGTATAACTTGCATTTCTATGTGAAATGTTTAATAAACCATAAACCATCAATTAAAAAAGCAAGAAACCTAATTTAGATGTTATTTTATATAAAGTGGACGTCAGCATTCGGACTTCTTCCGTTATACCTACAGGCGCGCACTCAACATAGATGAAGATGGCACAGCAAAATGATATATTAAAAACTAACCCTCTACTCAACAAACAAACTAATTGTACGATTTAACTTAACTACATGGTAATTGTACACATAAAGGAAAATGGGGTAGGCAGAATATTATATCATAATGTTTGTTTAATTATAGCACACGGTACCTGTTTAATTAGTAAATGGTCACAATTTAAATGTTACGCTCTACAGAAAAGCTTTCTTGACTTTTTAGGTACAACTTTTTCGGAAAAGAACTATAATTTAGCTAGTGAGTTAATAATAATAATAATAATAAACGTCTTTATTTGCCAATTCTGGTTTTACAGTAAACTTAGTGATTAAATTAATATATCCGACCTAAAAATATGACATTCAAGTGTACAACCCTGCTGGATAACCCTATCCAACGAAAAGGCCAACCCCTATATTTTCTTTTATTTTCAGGTTAGAAACATATGTTTTATATAAAAGTTGTAGTGAATCAAATGAACTCTTTCAGAATCCATGCAAAGAATATACAGGTGATCCCGTAAAAGTAAGACAAACCAAAGTTATATTTTTTTAAATGGAACACCCTATATTTTTTTACATTTTGGCAACTGTGATTTCAAATATATAGATATGTTGTATCTGAACTTTCACTGTTTTTTATTTATTGCAAATTTTATACTACCCGCATCTGCATGGTTATCAGGTTCGCCCTGGATAAAAAATAATTAATTTGATACGTATGCCTTACAAAATAATCGAATAATTTCAAAAAGCAAATTGCGTGGTTTTGTGTCATATTATTTGTGAAAACGTTTACTTTATCAGAGCGTTACGATATAATTACTATTTATAAAAAATAACAAGAACTTTCAACGGGTAACATTTTATTTGGTTAGTATGTATAATATACATACAAAAAAAAATTTTGACCATATTTACTATATGTTTTTGGGGTCGCTGAATCCGAATCCGAGGTCTATTTAAACCCATCACGTCAGGAGTTTACCATAACCTCAAAAAACCCATAATTTCAAATATTAGACGCATATAACCCTAACAATGAAGTTGTAATCTGAAAACCCAAGCACTTAAACCTCATAACCCATTTAACCAAAAATCTATCAACTCCAATAACCACGTATGTCAGACATTTAACGTGATATGTACGCGTGTCTCCAACAATGCTCTAATTCTATGCACATCATTCATGAGTAAAGCTAGCCGAGGTGGCTGGAGTACAGCCACGGTTTTGCGCTGGCGTCACACGTGCCGATTTAGAAGTGATTTACGCTGCAGTCTTATTTGAAAGGTTAATGCGTGAGGAATTTTTAATGGGCTA